>JAVSBS010007820.1:31636-45967 GCA_033124195.1 Coracias cyanogaster | reverse complement strand
CTCTTCTCTTCTCTTCTCTTCTCTTCTCTTCTCTTCTCTTCTCTTCTCTTCTTTTTCCTTCCCTTTCCCTTTTCCTTTTCCCTTCTTTTCATTGCCTTTCTCCAAATTATAGGTCCACATAACTGCTGGACAGACCTTTCACTTTATTTTTTAAAACATATTTTTTACTGCTTGTTAATAAAATACCATCACATACTGTAATTTTGATGTATACACCTTATGTTAGTCATTTTCATCAAATAATGTCCCCAGACATGCCTCAAGCTGAGTCTTTATGGCAAATCTCAGACCTGTATGCTTTGTTTTGTTGTGGTTTGTTTTATTCACAGTCATTTAATATCAAAATATACCTTCAATTTTTTTGTGAAGTGCAGAGTGAATACTTCCATAAATTACAGCTGATTTTGCTTTTACATGCATAACAGTTAAAATAGAGTGTCAGCTAAACTGGTGTATCTTCAGGTGCTATTTAAGTGACAGGAAAGAGAATTTAAAATGTCACAAGAAAAGGTGATATACAAATGCAGTATTTAATACAAATACTCAATATGTGACTCTCAAGTGAAAAGGTTACACAGGCAGAAGGCCTATCTAAAGCCCACAGGTGGATTGGCTAGAGGAATCAGAGGCTACTTGAACAGTCCCTGGGGGACTCTGGGGATTAAGTCCTCTCTTTCACTTGGAAAAGGTCTGGCAAAGGAGTTGAATCCAGTGGAGAATGTCAAACCTGTTGGAGGTTACTTTGTGTTGCAAAGCAGCTGCATAAAAGGAGAGTTAATTCTCAGCTCCCCAGAAGTCATCTATACTTCGTTTCAGGAACATAAGCTTCATGTGGCCAAGGGCTAATGATAAGTAAAGACGTTTCCCAGATGAAAAGAAAAGGGCATAGACTATGTGCCAATAAAACAGCAAAAGAGTGAAAAAAGCTGAGAGACTTTGAGAGAGAAGCTTTTAGAGCTATTTCTGTAAAGTCTATATAGTCTTCTTTTAGAAATTTACATCAAAAGAATTAAGTGAAGTATTGTTTTGCCTCCATTGCTAGATGTAAAAGAAATGCACACACTATTTTCTTTTAAACAAGCAATTAAAAATGTTCTCTTTTTTCTTCAGTGTAATTTTACAGGCTGTAGTGCCTGAGAATATGTTGTGAAGCAGAAAATGATCAATAGTAACAGCAGTGTTGAGTCTCATAGTTTTGTCTTAGGATATAAATCAGTCTCCATAGAAGAGAAAGAACTATCTAGACAATTTTGGTCTTTAGCAGTAGAATAAATAAATAAATAAAAGAGAGAAAGACATTGTAAAAAAATAAATTCAGTGTAACAACCATCCAATTGATTATTAAAGTACTACAGTGAATGCAGAATTTGGAAAATTGAAAAGCTAATTGGCACCCATAAGCTGCTATATAAATGACTTTAAATCATATGGCTATCTTCAAGATTAGTAGAAGATACCTCTTCATGGTTAGTAAAAATGATATATGTGTATGTGTGTGTATATAAATACATATTATTTCTAAAGTGATAAACAGCTATAACTCATAGTATGAGTTAATTATGTTGATTCTTAAGAACTCATGGAAGGCAAAAGTGAAAAACTGTGGAATATGAGGAATACAGAAGGCAACTGGCCTGATGGAGAGGAAGGAGGCAATAGATGTAATATTTCTTTAATTTGGAAGTGTTTCTTACAGATGCATTCTCAGAAGCTGATGTAGACTAAATTAAATTACTATAAACAAGATTAGAATATTGAATACTATTTCTTTATATTACTATATATCATTAAAGTGATGGAGAAAGAAATAGATGTTGGTTCATATTCAGCAAGTCTGGACAATGTCTTTTATGTGGTACATAAAAAGGAGCTGTGGCTTAAATTTTGTGTCTACACTTTTTCTTACATTCCTAAGATGTAACTCTGAACCACACGTGAACAAATCATGACAAGTTTCCTTTATAACTGTGGAGAGAAATAGGTATTTCTGAAGTATAGTTCATCTTATTTTACGACACTAGCTGTCACATGAATTGTACCCTAACTATGTCTGTTTTGTTGCACTGGTTCTGAAGAGAATGAAGAGCAAATAACTTCCAGGAAGACAGCAAAAGGAGGATAATTAAGTCTCTGTACAATACGTACGTAATAGTTAAAATAAAAGAGAGATTAAACAAGAACTAACAAGAACTTAACTAGAAAAAAACCTAAGGGGCAGAAGTATCTCAGCATGATTGGACTATTCGTTCATCATAACCTTTTCCTGAGGCAAAGATCATGGTAATTTTCAGTGTTCATGAGAACATGACAATGACGATGACTACACTATAGTGTAACAGCATTTGCTTCATATGATCAGAAGAAATCACTACGGATTAAAATGCTTCCAAAGACGTTCCAAGAGCTTTTCCAATGCAATACAGAAGCTCTACTTCCAATGTACCAACAGCTCCAAGAGAGACAAAGCAAAATTAAGCCCAGAGAAGCAGCAAACTTATTTCCTTTTGTGATAGACATGAGATTTTATTAGTACATATGAAGAGTGCAAAAAGAACAATTGTATCATGAACCGTTTGGTTCTGTTCTCATGATACCTCTTGCAAAGCGTCACATCAGATTATAGTCTTTGCTACTTTAATGCAGAATACTCACAAACATTGCTGAGAAGATAAATGCGCAATGCATTATTGTAATCAGGAGCTGCAGAATCAGTCATGGGAATCAACAAACACTATCTAGTGTGTGGCTGCATGTTTGGTTATGCTCTGGGCTAGGAAAACATATCATCTAGCCAAGTGAAGTACAATTTTTCTGTTCTTCCCCAGGCAGGAGAGACTATCAATGACTGCATAAAGTGACCAGGCGGCTAGCACGGAAGGGCCAAAACAGATTTTACTTGAGTCTCATCTGTTCATTCCAGGAAGCATGATAACAGTTTAGGCTGGTACTGTAAAACACAAACATATAGAAACAGTAGTACCACTTGGGTGCTAGGGAAGAAATCAGGGAAATTTATGTCCAAACCCAAGAAATATTTTGAAGCAAAGAATATTAAATTCAATAAAGGCAAATGCAAAGTACTACCCTTAACATGCTAGCACATACACAAAGCAGGGAATAGCTGGGCAGGCCAAAGGTTTACAGATCACCCGGGGTTAAAGTGCAGTACAAACTACATGGAAGCCAACAACAGGATGCCACTTAAGAAGAGGTAAATGCTGTTCTGAAATGGATTAAGACCGCACTTCATATGTAGCTAGTCCCTGCTCTGATCTGGCAGTAGTCTAACCTTGGTCTATATGCTCTTCGTGTTCAGGTCTACCTTACTGTAGAGGGGACCTAGCTCATACAGGTGTTCTTTAATGCCATTCTACGTGCACTGTAGACTATGTGTAATTCTGAAAATTGCCAATGGGGACACAGGATTCCTCTTTGCTGAGTGAACAAGTGCTTATCCTTAAAGCGTGCATACCATGAACTTATACATGTTATTAGTTGAATGCTTGGTGCAGGAACATGCACAGAGTCATACATCCATCGCAGCGGAATGCCATGTGAAGTAGTAGCCACACACAGAGAGCAGCCCCCCCACCATGCAGCCTCTCCCACTGCTGCTTGTGCTTCAGGTGTCACTGATTGCACACTAAGCAGACCAAGGGAGAAGCAGCTTCAGAGTCACAGTTTTCCTCATATGAGTCCAAAGCTGCCTTGAGCTGCCATCTCATAAGGAATGTGGACCCTGCTGGTTATGGACTGAGCTGTTTGCCTGATGGCATCCATATGAGGATACAGCAAGCATGGATTAGGAGTTCACTAAGGTCACTAGACCAGAAACAGAAAACTGACATAGCTGAATTTGAATATTGTATGTTCAACAGGGGAGGTAATTATTTAAATTATTCTGATCGGTTTAGCACTGATAAGGCCTCAGAAGTATCATTATGCTGAGCTCTACACACCAAAGTGTAGTAACTGGAATAAAATTGAAGAGCTCAATAATGATGAGGGCTCTAGAAAAAAATAACCTGTGAAGAAAGTCTGAAAGCAGTGCTTTGTTTAATGTAGAAGAGAAGACTAAGAGGAGAAATTAAAATAGTCTTCAAATATGTAAAAAATTATTAGAAAGACAATTAATGATCTTGACTTTACCTGAGGACAGAACAAATCATAATTTACTTAATTTGCAGAAAGGGAGATTTAAATTAGTTATTATGAAAAAAAGGTTTCTTAAATTGTATGGATAGTTAAGTGCTGGAAAAAGTAACCCAGGGAGATAGTGGAATTTCTGTTCTTAGTTTATTTTTATGAACATATTTAAAGATCATTTGTCTGCTACTCCCATTTTTGTGAATAGGAATGATTGCTGCATTCCTAAAAATCAGATTATTTTCTTTCTTGAAAATCTATACCTACATGCATGTCTTGAGATATTATTTTAACTGTGTTTTCCAAGGGGAAGGGAAATTAAGTGTTGTAAAAAAGACAGTAATACTAAAATCAGAAAGTAGATAATGGGAACACTGAGAGTAAACCTACAACAGGGATTTTGGACAGCACACACTGGGGTTGGGTGATTTCAATTGTTCTTTAAAGACCTTTAAAGCCCTCTACTGTAAGATCATTTTTTAGAAAGAAGGTGACACCTCTATATCTGGAGTTACATAACTTTGGTTATATCAAAGATGAACTTTGCTATTTTTTGCAGTTTGTCAAACAAATCTGTAAGATTTTTCTTTCTCACTGATATTATGACATACAATTATTTCTTGTTGTGTTTTGTTTGTTTGCTTTTTAATTGAGAACATTTGAGGTTTTGTTACATTATTCCCTAAAACTTTTATTAATAATGAGTCAGAAATGCCAGTCAGTCTCCAAAAAACTCCAGTGAGAGCTATTGATACAAGTGAATTTGAAAAGCACAGCTCACATCCATGATAATTTACTGGAGAGAAAAAAAGTTGTGTTTTGTATCAATTAAGCTTATCAGTCCAGATGTGGTATGCAAGATAAACATACCTTTGTGCTATCTTGACACGAAGCAATAATTCATCGATTGTGTTAGTTATTGGTATGCTGCATAACATCTCTCTTGGTCAGATAACCAACTGTGCTATGCAAAATCTCCTCATGTATTCCAGGTAAGGTAATAGGCTAAAGCTACTGTTGTAATAATATTCCATAGCTGTAAAACTGGTGAAAGTTTTGTGGGCAAAACTTGAAATCTCATATGCAGCCTTCTAGGAAAGGTAGTGCAGTTACATCTCTTCACAGAGCTTGAGCTCATCCTTGGCTTTCTGATGCAAAATGTTTGAATGAGGGCAGAACAGAGAAGTGGCTTTAGAAAGGGGGTCATCTGGTACAGTGGGGCAGCTTTATATGCCCAAAAATTATAACCTGAGGGAGAAGAAGGGTAAAAGGTGTAAAGTGTCCAAGCCCACTTTGTCTTCTCTGGATTCTGTGAAACAGAATGAGCAGAAACAGATCATCCCATTCTCTGCCCTGTATTCTGGACAGTACAGCATTGTAGATACATTTTGGTGAGCTCTCTTAAAAATACCAGGGTTTTTCACAAAGAAATTCAGCATTTTCAAACTTTTTTTAACTTTCTTGTTAAAAAATGTTACACTATTTGAATAGGGAGGTTTTATACTGCATTTTCTGTTCAATATTTTGAGTTTTTCTTTCCCCTCTTTCTTTCTTTCTGTCTCTACTATTTGGTTGCTGGGTGCCTTGCTTTGTTGTTTCATACCCCACTGTCTGTTTGAAGTGAACTTTGTCAGTGATTGGGGACTGGAATACAATACATATTCATCTTGCTCTTGTGGTGATTACTAAATCCAGCACAACAGCATTAATAGAAAACATATGTGTAAATCTGCTCTGCATACAGCAAACACTCTTATGTATAACACATTCGGAATGAGTATCTCAAATTATTTCAGTGCAGAATCCTACAAAAGCAATAGATTTTACACAGAATAAAGAATAAAGGAGAAAAAAGAAATGAAGAAAACAAGAAGAAAAAGTCATTGAAAAACAAGGTGGTTTAAGAGCCAGATTTAACAAGTATGATTAGATCTGAAGATCTCTTATCTGTTTGTTTTCTCCTCTTGATGAATGCTGTCCATTGAACATTGTTTATCTTGGCTGAAGAAAATCTTAGATATTTTGCCACAAAGAGATCTATTTCAAGGAGCTTAGAAGTTCTCATTTTCTCCCTAGACCAGCTGTCTCAGTACGAATCTTGCACTATAATCTCACTTATAACCTACAACAGTGTTCCTACTGTGCAAATGCTGATTGCACATCAAAATTCTTATTCTGATATACATTTTTTTTCATGAAGCTATTTTGCTAAATCAGGCTGTAAAGTAAGTTGTGCAGAAAAGACCTTCTTAATTTGTTGGATTTGATCCTATCCAGCAAACTTAAAAATAAGTAGAGCTATATGAATCCAGGAGAGTAGGACTTTTGAAATGTGTCACCAAAGAAGGTAAAGGTTTTATATTTTTTATTAATTTGGTATACTATAAATATGGAAAAATATGCTGTCGCGGTTGGGGCACAAGCGTCCAACCTACCTCCCAAAGGGAAAGGGGATCGAGGGCAGAGCAAGATACTTTCCCCCCCTCAAGCTCGTAGGCAAGTATGGAGACCAACGAGTATTTAATGAATTTATTACCAAATATATTCACATAAACCGTACTTACTCTATGGAGATACCATGATATGCCACACCCACCCACTCACTCTCCCTTCCCTGAGGAGAACTAGAGAACCACTGAGGGGATAGGACAAATAAGAACTTAATTGGGTTAAAATATAACCTGTATGTAGATGGTGTGGTGTGGGTGTGATTGTGTATGTGTGTGTGTGTGGTGTGTATCTACCCCTCTTCCTGCATGTGGCGATGGTCCAGGCGGGGTCTGGCAGGCAGTGATGAAACCTGGCTTGAAGCGGCGACAGCCACAGCAGTTCACACTGGTGGGTGGCAACGGGACCGGGCTTGACTCAGTACCAACCTCTTCACCACGGTTTCCCTGGCAGCAGCGGCAGCACACGATAGGCAGGCGCGATGTGCGTCTCGGGGCTCGCGCGTTCTCAGCAGGAGCGATCTTGCCAAGCCCTGGCAACGTGCGTATGAGAGAGAGAAAGAGAGAGAGAAACTTGATATGACCACGGCGACAGGGACGGCTGTGGCGAGTCTCCGGGCTACGGTCACAGCAGTGCTCTCTCAATGTGATGGGGGGAAAAAGAGAGAGTCATCTGTTTTCCGTCAGATTTTTATATCTTGCCGTGTCCCCCACAACTTCTGACTTCTGGTTTCCAGAGGACTTCCCAATGATTCATGAAAGTAGTTCTTTTTAGCTGACTTAGAAAGACATTTCAAAATAGTGGGTCGGTTTCCCACAAATGCACTTAATGAAATAAATGCCAAACTTTTTTCCAAGTTGAAGGTAGGCATCATGGTTGCTATTTTCAAAAGAGAAATCCAAAGTTTGGTTATCCAATCTCAAAATCTAAACAAGGAATTGGGTAGAAACTTGTTCTTTGTAAATTTTAAAAACGCTTATCACTATGATATTCATTTTTCCCAGAGTACCTCTGTCATTAATGGGACTGAAAATCCCACTGAAGTAAACTTATAGAGAGCTGAGGCTAAATCCAGTTGATACTAATCCAATAATTTTAGGCCTTCAACCTTGAAGGATTCAAAATGAACCCAAGGTAAAACATACCTTCTTCTGTCTTTTCAAGTAATTCAAAATTGGCCATTCAAATGAAATAAAAATTATTAATTTTAAATTTATTTAAAGCCAAATTTTATTACTTTCTCTTTTTTTCCCCTCATAAGATCGTTGCCCTTGTTCCAGAGAGGTTTTATGAGTGTAAGCTTGTGTTTGTAGGTTTCTAGCTGCTGTGGAGTACTGAAAAAAGTTGAACTGTGTTATCATCTAAGAAAGTTGTATGTAAAAGAGTCTCTCTTAATACAGCAGTTTCACACATGTAGTTCCCATTAACACCTGGGAAAGAAATATAGTTCATATTGGAGCAAAATGAGAATACATTGTATCACACCACCTGGTAATTAAGGCAAGTCAACCCCATGTACTCTTCTTCAACAGAACAGGTTGAATAAGAAGAAAACAAAACCTAACTACAAGAAGTTGGTGGCTTATTTTTACACCAATCTTCTATAAATGGTCATTTACTAAAAAAATAAAAAGAAGAAAACTATTGCTGTTAGAGCATAACTGTGTTTAGCTTGGTGTCTCTTATATTCAGAAGTGTCATAGACAAAATTAATCTCTAACAAGGGTACTTACTAAATGTTCAGATTAAATCTGAAGCTTTAATGAAAGTTTATCAGTTTGAAAGTGCTCTGCTTGTGTGGTCTTGTAAAGGTAATTATACTTCTCTTCCAAGTCAGACAATGGAAAAGAAAAACACAATAATTTCCAGGGGAAAATACTTCAGATTCCCACACAAAGGAGTTATCAATTACATTAGAACTATCTACATCATGCAAAAAATACTAATACTGTTTACCTGCCCTAAATTTTCAGCCTGAATTTTTAAGCTTTCATCAGAGATCCAAAAAATATCTTAGTGGAACCAAATCTTGTTAGACAGTGTTGAGAAAAATACATGTTGGAAAAGCTGCTTATCTCACCAAATTTATCACTTGAGGGGAAAAAAACTCCACCTCAGCTTCTGACATTTTTTATGAAAGTTTGAAATGCGCATGGATTGATTCTGGTGTGCAAGAACATGTGCATGCCTGTCAGGACAAGGTGCAAGCACACACCATTCCTTTTGTTCCTTCTATGCCCTAGTCCCACTGGAAGAAAACTCATAAGCAAATCCTAGCAGATGAACACAGATGGAGCCACTATTACTTCCAACAAATTTCTCGTTTGAATTACTGGTCTCATAAATAACTCTACTATTTTTTTTGTTTCAACAGCCGTCCATTGTTACTTTTTTGCCTCGATACTTTTTCCTTCTGTCAGTGCCCAACATCAGTGAAATTCAGAATTTATATCTAAAGCTATTGCTTGTAAGGTTGAAGAATAAATGTGCCATTAAAAGTTAAACTGTGCAACAGCATAATAAAATAGGTGTAATGGAGCAGGGCTTGATGGTTGTGTGTCAAAGGAATTTTGCTAGGGTTCTAGATACATGACAATGACAAAGTTTGCCTTTAGGCAACAGAGTTATAAGTAGTACAATAATAAGTTGGAGAATATTGGATCATTTTGGTCAAAGAGTCAAAGCTCACTAGATATGTCACTTCTTCTAGTGATAAAAGACTAGGATTTTGTGGGGCCAAGAATGTCTGTCCACCCAGAATGGATTTGTAGAAGAAATGGATGGAGAACAAAAACACAAATACAAGGAGAAATTAAATTTGTCAGAAGACAAAAGCAGTAAATAGGAGTCAGGATCAAAAAGAATACCCAGGAAAAGTGCTAATAATAAGTAATAGATAAATAACATGCTCTGGACTAACTCTGATAACAGGTGTCAGTGCAAAAAAATCAATGGACCAGAATGTACTACTGGTGCAGAAATTGCTGGTAAGATAAGGGAAAATCACCAGAAGTCTAACTTGGACATAGAGATGATACCAAGGAGAGGAGACTTCTGGTCTCTTCTATAAGCAATAAACTTAGAAAAAACAGACCAGAGGGCCTTCAGTGGAAAATGCAGTAGTTTATGGAGTTACTTCTGAGACAGGAAGAGCTTCCTCTGGAAAGACGAGGTAAAAGGGTGGGAACAATTCTTGAAGTTGACTAAATATTAGGAATGAATCTCAAGAGCAGCAACACTGTGGGAGACAGAAGATGAGTATGAGAAAAGCACCACTGATTAAAATATATTGCGACAAGTAGTAGTGACAGCTTGCAGTGTACTGCAAATTTTTGTTCCCAGGTAAACCCATGAAATGCAATTTGCTCTTGTACTCAGACATGCAACAGCAGGAATAACCCACAAAGTTAATAATGGACTTAATTCCATTTAGTCTGTAATGGGAAACATTAATTATGATAAGCATCCTTGGTCTTCACATTTTCTCTCACCTTGTCCATTTATGCAAACGCTTATGTGTATGTAAAATGCTAAGTGTCACAGAGACCTGTTTGCTGCCTTAGTTCAATCCATTCTTGCCTGGCATTTTATCAAACTGGTAAGTTTATAAAGCATAGATGTTTGCCTGCACCTCGGGGAGGTTAACATTCCTCTGTCACACAGAGTTCTCATCTCAAAATGTGTAATCTATTACACACTAATAAAATATTGTTTTTACAAATGGAACTGATTATTTAAGAATGCACCACATTTAAAAATTCCTTTTATGGAGAACAGCTATTACAATAAAAAGTTCTGCTGTAACTCACTGTTTTCAGAAACTAGTCAGATAGTCCAAGAATGAACAAAAGAACAAATTTGTGAAAATCAAACTCTTTTCACAAACAATTGGGAGACAGAAAAAAAAAATTTAAAGATTCATCAAATAGGTTGTTTGCAATATATAGTTGAAGCCAACTCTGTTCACAGAAGACGATAATCTGTTCACTACTTAATTTCTCATTATTTTATCAAAATTCAGAATATAATGCTGAAAAGGCAGTTTGGTTCTTCGGGTATTTGAATAACAGTTTAAATGCATTTTAACATGTTGAAACAATTAGAAAATAATAATGTTACAGAAGTGACAAAAAATAGAGAACTAGCAGAAAATACAAGTCACCTCACAAAATCTGCAGACTTGACTTACCTTATAGCTATATTCCCCAATAATTGATTTTAATCAGGGTAAAATCTTTTTTGTGGTTTGTATATTTTCTTCCTAAACCTTGTCACATTATTTTCAGATTCAAGCACTTTATCTTCTCAGTTTTTATTCTTAATATTTTAAGTAACAATCAGTTTTATTTCTAAGCATGCCTCTCTTAGAGAGGTAAGTCCTTTGAAGGAAATTATTCAATATGTTACATTCCAGTCAGACATACTACCTCTCCTGACAACTGACAGCTTTGCATTATGCAACATTAGTATGCTAATTGTTTCTAACAACAGTATTAAATGTACTTCATGATATGTTCTTAATTGTAATTTATTTTGTAAAAGATGACAGCTGCATGGATATCATATTTAGAACCATATTATTGATGGAGAGCTTCCAGATGATGAACTCTGCTCCCTTGATATTACAGACCAGCACACCATAGGGGATGTATCTCTTCTATGCAGTGCTTAATCCTCTCCCATCGCTCCCTTTAGAAGGTCCATTCTCTGATGGCAAAATGATTCTGATAAGCCATGAGCAACCGGTATTCTGTTGTCTGAAGTGCTGAGACAGTGGGGTTGATTGCCTTTGCTCCTACTCAGGTTGGAGGTGAGAAGAAGACATGTCCTAGTGGGTAGGAGGCGTGGGATATGTTTTCCTCTGGCTTGATGTGTTGACTTCAGTGGTAGACTGGTAGTCACAGATCCATCCGGTTTTTTAACAATGTTATTGCTTCTTGCCCTGTACTTGTACACATTTGGACTGTGCAGTAACTATAATTATTCACTCACCAGTATTGCCTTTTCAGAAAAGAACTGAGCATACCTTCAAGGAAAATAATACTATCAGAGATATGTATTATAGAATTGGGAACTGCATTTGGGATAAAGAGAGAAAAATATCTATATAAAGCAAATAAGGGCTCCATGAAAGATGTTATGCTCAAAGTGGCAAACTGTGAATCTGAATGCTATCCATGTACTGCAAGTACTACTAGTGGCAGCTTTCAGACAACACCTGTTTTGCACATCAGTTATTCTGTATATAGGGGCTGTTTATGCAAGACTGGCTGAAGTTAAAAAGCAAAAAGATTAATAAAGATCTCTAAAATCCACATGTAGACTCTAATTCTAGTTTAGCATTTTCATGAAGAAAATTAGCATTCAACAGAAGGAAGATAAAGAAAGTTATGAAGTGGGCAATGTATGTTCCTCAGCCTAAATTTAAAGTACTTTACGTCTTTATCTCCTACTTTTCAGAAGTTTTCACATTGCTAAGCTTTTACTCCAGGCACAAAGCTAAGATACCATTGATACACAAGAGAGCAGCTTTTCAGACAGAAAGGACAGATGAACTATGGATTTGCACAGTAAAAATAAAAAGAACAAATAGTTCAAAGTGTAAAATCATGCCCTGCAAGAAGCATTGCCCTAACTTTAGCTTCCTAAAGGTGAGGAGAATATCAAACTAGCTATCCACCCTTCCTTCTCTTTTAGAGTGAATGGAGAGAAAAATGCAATTCATCCTTCTTATTTAGGACACTTCATTTAGAGCAAGTTCTATTAATTTTCCCATAAAATATAGAGGGACTACAAGCAGATCAACTCAGACTTGATGCTGTAATTTTCATATTCATCCATGAAATGAATGCTTTGACAATAGTAAATGTCCCATTTCAGTTATTTAGTAAAGCCAATCAGCCAAATGACAGCTATTGTTTCAAGAGTTCAGAGTATATTAGAATTAAAATCTCCACTCAGCAGAAAATAAAATCAAGTATACTTTCAACTAGATACCTTCCAGTACATTGGGATGCTCTCCTAACAAGTTTATTAATGAGGTGGAAAGTTCTGCCAGATCAGTTTGAATGGGTAGGTCAGACAGTGAAACACACTTGAACTGAACTTTAAAACTATATTGCTTAGGTGATAACGATGAATTCATACCCTAGTATAAATGAATACAATTTCTAGTCTACTGCCATAATGTTTAAAATAATAGCAGAACCTTTTCTTTGTTATTTAATTGACAATTTAAAATGTTTGAATTACAAATATTTCAATGACAAATCTCCTGTTAAGTCCAGAAAGAAATTTTAAATAAATATATATATATAATCAATACAATACAGTGGACACAGTACAATACAAACAGTGGACAGTGGTATCAGTTTCACTACATATCTGTGCTACAAGATTGTTTTGGAGATTATTCTACAAACAATAAAAGCTTATATACTCTTCATAGTAGTTTGATAGTACTTTGGGCTCATTAATCTCTACTATATAAAATGTTGAGCCAAATTCCAATAATATCGAATGCCTGGATGTTCATAGCTTGAGAGTCTGCAGACTCAGGAATATTGTCCCAAAGGGACTTTGCATAATTTTAAGTTTTGTGTGCATGTGTGTTATTCTCAGTAATAACTAGTGGAAATAAATTGCATCAAGTAATTTATTCAGTTTCCTTTCATGAAATTTCAGGGAGCAAAGAGAGGTTAAAGCCTCAAAATCTCTTGTAGAAAACTGTTTGTGGAGTGACTGCTGGAAAGAATATACAGATTTTGCGAGGGTGCTTATGTGTCCCACAGTTGGGGTGGCCCTGACACCCTCAGCAGTTAGGGCAGGACTGTAACTGTGCATAAGGCACGTGCAGTGTGGGCAGAGGACCAGAAATAGCAATACAAAGGGAGCCAGCCTGAAAAGAGGCATGAAGGCAACATGAGGACAGGGCAGTACCTGCCCCAACAGGGACCGGGTAGCTGCAGGCCCAAATTTAAGGACCCACATGGGTGGGTGGGGGTGATGTCTGTGACCCATGGGCAGGAGGCAGAACAAGGCTGTCTGGGAGCTGGGGATGCACTAGGAATGTGTGCTCCTGGGGATTAGTTATTGGGGCCAGGAAACATGTAGCTCTTTAATACTCTGTAACTGTCCAGTATTGTGATTTATCACTTGTGTTGATACTGATCTTTGTTAACAGGCTGTTAATAAATCAATGAACTGCTTCAATCCTAATGTGGTTTGAACCACGTGAACTGACTGGTTTTCTACTGTGACAGGTTCTATCCAAGTCCAGTTTTATTTTGCTCAAGGTCAACAACATGCAGTTATTTTTTTCTAGGCTTTAGATGTCAGACAGCTTTCCCTTCTTTCAGTATCATGTCTTTGGGGAAAGGGACTTCTGACAGAGCAGATAATACAGAACTGATTGTTCAAGCAGTGACAAAACACTTTAATCAAAACATCAAAACTAATGTTTCCTTCTGATAGCTAATTTGACCACTATTCTATTTCTCAGTCTTCAGCTTCTCTCCTCACTTTTCCTTTGCTTATTCATTTAGCAATTCCCTTTTTTTGACAAAACAACCAAATAAAGAACTATCTAAAACATAATTAAGAGGCAGTATAATTTAATTACCATTGAACTTTTGGTAGGAATCACTCTCATATTTTGTTCTTTTTCTCTTCTCTTCTCTTCTCTTCTCTTCTCTTCTCTTCTCTTCTCTTCTCTTCTCTTCTCTTCTCTTCTCTTCT
>JAVSBS010007820.1:0-31536 GCA_033124195.1 Coracias cyanogaster | reverse complement strand
TCTTCTCTTCTCTTCTCTTCTCTTCTCTTCTCTTCTCTTCTCTTCTCTTCTCTTCTCTTCTCTTCTCTTCTCTTCTCACCTTGTCTGTGCAGACAATAACCTTCTTTAAACTGGAGAAATGTTCTAATTGTAACTTTTTTATTGTAGAAACACTGACACTTGACTGAACCATCAATATTACCATAGCAAAAGGTGTAAGACTGTTCTTACCATAATAATTTACAGGGCAACTTTGGCAAAGCTTTATCCTGTGAGATGGAGGATCCAATATGAAAACCCTTAGTTTGAGAGTAAATTAAACAGCATTTCTCACTTCAAAGGCAAAGCATCTTGCTAGTAGACTAATATATAAAATAGTATAACTTCCTTTTTCTTGTTCTGAAAGAAAGAATGTTTATATTTGTACAAAAAAAACTCAATAACTTGAAATTTCATAACTGTTCATATATTGCTACATATTTATCTCTGAGTTGAATGTTAACTATTTAGTTAAGGTGCTTTATTATTGAAAATCTAAACCAAACATGATATGAAAAAGATGAAAACAATATTATGTTTTGTTCCTCTCTTTCCTGACTAGTTGGATAATCAGTCAGAAGGGTGGTGGAAGAAGTACCCAGATGTCATACTCTCATAAAGCTTTTCCTCAAGTTAAAATCAAGCACATACTTAAGAGCTTTACTTAATCAGAATTCAAATCTCTCAGAAGAAGGCAACTGGAGCAAGTAAGAGATTAGATTAGGATAGTAGACAAGTAAGATTGTTAATTTATTCCTTCATAGGCCACCCAGAGCTTGCTTCAGGCTCCTTTCTTTGAAAAATTGTTCATCTGAAAGATTTATTAGCTATTTGCTGAGTTTAAATTTTAAAGTTCTCCTGTCACTTTCCTGGAAAGTAATTGCACATGCTGTAATTGTCACGAGCTGGCTGGCTCTTTCAATGCCTCTATGCTAAAATTTGACTGAGGGAATGAGTCCTATGCTTTGTCAGTGTCTTATGCTTTGTCAGTATATAAAAACTCCATGAGAAGCTAGCCTGGATGCTTAAAATTTCCATTTTCAGCCTAGGTGATGTAAAACTTTACAATATGCCTGCACCAGCTGTAACTAGCAAGTAGGAGGCTTGTTCATGAGTTAAGTTTTTTAGATTAACATATGTGCATACACACAATTAATCTACCACTTGTCAGTGTTCACAGTTTCAGCCATTATTTTCTCTGATGGCTTTGGCCATACCTCTCAGAAGAGCTACTTTGTCTCTCCTGGCTGAGATAACTTTCTTATACAATTCTGCAATATGATCACAAGCTACTGTCACCATAAAGATGAAGATCCTTTTAGTAGGCTCAGAGGGGCCCTGGTACAGGGAGGTATCCTTGGACATCTGTGCCATTGTGTCTTGAACAGTAAGAATCAGAATAATTTCTCCCTATAACAAGTTTACCAGTATTTACTGAGACAATCAACAGTGCCATAAGTTGAGAAAATATGAAAAATAGTGATAATAATAGACTATACTGGGAGCTGCTGACATATCTGGAAATAAGTTTAACATGTTACATATGTTAAGATCAGCTTCACATGAATTGTTAAAAGAGTTACATTATTCTCATTTTCATAGTTTGTCTTGTGTGCTAAGCCTTCTATCTAACACTGTTTTTTTGTTTTGCTTGCCAGAGGATGATCTTCCACAAATAATGAGAGACTGATCAGGAAGAGGAAGGTGCTACAGCATTTCAGATGCTAGGCTACTCTGGGATGCCTATTGACATCTTTTTGGATAGAGTTGTTTGATGTAAAAACACTCTTCCTCAGAGGAACCTGCCAAGTAAGTACACATGCACACAAAGCAGCAAAAATACCCAGAATCTTTTCCTGGCATGAGTTCTAACAGAAACAGTTTTACTTGCAGATCGAGCTCTACAGAATCAATTTCTCTTGTGAAAACTAGGTGCAAATATTGACTTTTGTGTGATGAGGGCTTATGCACTTCATTAAGATGCTGAGCATTGTCCCTGAGTGCCAAACACCTCCTGTGAGTGATTCTGTGGCCACAATCTCACAGGATTTAGTACTACAGGCTTCATATTAACATTTGTCTCAATCCTATGGGTCTTAATCTGCTGAAATTACTTTCAAAAACTCATGTTGGCTTGACAGAGAAAATTGAGGGGCTTGAATATAAACAAGCATAAGACTAGAGAAGAATAGTTGGTTAACTGAACACAGTTGGACACAGTCATCTGAAATTTCAGGAAAGAGATGCTTAGATTCGTAGTCCAGAAGTGGAGCATAATGTTTGTTTCACGTCCTGTACACTGTAGGCCACAACACACAGCGATCTCTAAGAAAGTGAGACCTACATTAAAAGACCAAAAGCCAGAAACTGTGTTTTGCCACATCAAAAGGACTCTAGAGTCTAAGGTTTTTATCTTACACTTTTGAAATAACACTAACTTGCTCAGATAATCATGGAAAGTAGACTGTGTCCTGCTCTGGTTGTTAAAGTTACAGGAAGGGAGTTGTAAGGAGGCTTTTTAGCCTAAAATAAAAACTAAGCAACAGTGACTTGAACATATGGGCGAAACAACCATACAGCCACCTAAAAGATATTTAATATCCTAGGAAAATAGCTGTGACCAGTTTAGGGGCTGGCCAACTAGAGTTTTGTTTTATGATCAGAATTACTGTAGAGAAAGGGAAATAAAAAGGTAAGTTGTGTCACAGAGGGGAAAAAGTCCCATGTGCTATTTGAAAGGCACATTGGAAAGCCCTAGAAGACTGGTTTAGTATGATGAAAAAGAGTACAACATGATCAACAAGGAGTGATCAACTTTCCTTACACTCTAAAGATTACCAAAGAGTAAAATGTCTAACAATAATAATAGAAAGTGTATAAAAACCCCTATTGTTTCCACCTTCAAAATAATCTTTTGAATGTGCAGTCACTTTCACAGCCCCTGGAAGAAATCAAACCATAGCAATTATCATTAAATGAAATTATGGAGGAATTAAATGATCATTTTGAACTAAATTTCACAGAAACAATCAGCAGGAAGAAAAAGACATTATTATAATATTTAGACCTACATACCTTGCAAACTTTTAAGAAAAAAAATTATGTTCTAACTCAAGAGAGTACCCCTATATCTGCTTTGGGTATTAACCTAGATAAAACAGAGACAGCATATTTCCATGAAGTGACTGGCTTTAAAAGATACAGATTCATATTAGGAACTACATAGATGTATCAGTCAATATGCTGGATTTAGAGTTTTCACTTTTAGATACCTGAAATCAGAGTATGTCTTGTACCAAATGAAAAATCTGGAGGTGAACCATGAAGGTGTTCAGCAAGCATCATGGCAAACCTGTCATTTGATGAGAAATTACAAAGCCTAACATTATTTAATGCTGAACTAAACATTCACAACTGAAAAGTCCCTCCTCATTATCCTGTGGCAGAGTAACAGTGGTACAATGCATAATAATGTCATAACAAAGGGAGTCTTTCAATGTAATTAAAAGTCAGTAGAATGGAACACAATTATAAGAATTTGATTTTTTTTTTTCTTTTTAAGTCAATGTGTGGTCAGCCAGGAAAATTCACTGTCACGGAAAATTATTGAGATGCCATCTATGCCAAAAATTAGAAAAGACTATGATAATTTTTTAATCAATTATAATATCTATGGGTATCCACTGTAGAGAGAAAAGAAGTTGCACTGGACATTATGCCACTATGTGCACATATATCTAATGTGTGTATAGAGTACCACACATTGGCTAGACCCCTGAATGAAGGAAAACGATAGGCACTTCTGTTCCATAGACCACTTACCCACAGGCATTAAGTGCTCTCAAGCAAGGCATTTACATACTAATACATTTCAAATGTACTTAAATATCTGTAAGTTGCTTGTATAAGGCAGTCAAAATTAGTCTTCCTTTGCACAGAGCAGAGAGAAAAATATTTCCAAAAGTCACTTCACCTCACAGACACAAAGTCTTAGGCTTGTTCCCTTCTTGAGCTTCTTTATTTCTTTATACAGAGAGTCTGGACTAATTATCTTTAATCTAATCAACCAACTTTATAATATATTAAATTATAACCAACTTTATAATATAACAAACATTAGATTAGTCCCAACTTCAGCATCTATGTTCTATCTACAGAAAGAGAGAGACATCTCCAGAAGGAATTTATCCCATTTTAAAATAGATGTCTAAAGTAGATGATAGGATTTACCCTCTCAGAATTCTTAGTTCTCTCCTTTAAGTACAAGAATTGCTAAAATGACCAGCTGTCATTTTGATTAAAGTCTTAGAATACAAAACTTGGTAGAGGAGAACCACTTAGACACTTCATTGAAATAAGGATCATTTGCTGACTTAGCATATAAATGAACTATGCTGGCAAAATCAGTTAATGATTTTTTGACAATGTGACATGAGACCTGATCATAGGCTGGAATGTGTGATGTGATAACCGCTAGGTTCGTTAATTAAGTCCCTGAATGTTATCATGTTGTGTACCTTCTCTTAGCCAGCTATGCTGTGAGTTGAAGCCTCTCTGGAAGCACCCTCAGACACCATCAGAGTTAAAAACGGAATGAGACAATGAGGAAATCAATTCCATTGGCATTAATAAGGACTACAGGCATGTATCTAGAGGACAGGCTCCAGTTTCTGTGAGAATAATACTCACTTTTTATTTAATTTCTCCTGCCCAGTGAAGAAATTCAGGGAACGTTGATGATCTCTGTGGTGCACAAAGCTGTGCATGAAATTACGATGTCTTGCTATGAGAAGAGTATTCTAGTTTTTCACATTTCTAAGAATAACATGTTAAATACCTCAAAATGCTGTGAAGATGCCAGTCAACAAAAACTGAAAATAGAAATGCAAGTCAATTATTAGAGAGTAGATCCTGAAAGTTGCAAAATGCAAATTTGAATCACATACACATACACATATGACTCTGAAGTGTTGCAAAGCTAAAGACTCAGTCATTATTTCTATTTTAAAATAAATTTATGAAATAATTGCTTTAATAAGGGCAAGAGAACTGTAAGGAACTGAAAGGTTGTAGTGAGGTGGGGGTTGGTCTGTTCTCCCATGTAACAAGCGATAGGACAAGAGGAAGTGTCCTCAAATTTCTCCATGGGAGGTTTAGATTGGATATTAGGAAAATAATCTTCACAGAAAGGGATGTCAAGCACTGGAACAGGCTACCCAGTGAAGTGATGGAGTCACTATTCCTGGAGATATTTAAAAGATATGTAGATGTGGCACTGAGGAACATGGTTTAGTGGTGGACTTGGCAGTACTGAGATAATGGTTGGACTTGATGATCTTAAAAGGTCTCTTCCAACCAGAATGATTCTATGATAGTATGATTCTATGAAATCTGTAACCTGCATTCTTTGTGTGGGAAGATGATAACCTTCACAGTTGTCAGTGTTAATACACGCTATGTCTTATAACAGCAGGTAGGTTTTTTTCCATTAGATGTGGATCTAGAACGTAACATTTGTTGATGAGGTCAGAATGTTCTCCCTGCATGATTTTTGGAGGATGGGAGTGCTTCAGACTCATCCCAGCCTGACTGAGAGGACTGAATTCCTGCTAGCCCTGGAAGCATCTGAGGTGTGCTCTGAGCATACACATACCTGTTAGATGATGTCTAGAAGAAATCCAGTTTGTGTGCTCTTATACCTAAGCTAGCACTGGCAGAAAGGACAATCAGTAGTAGATCAGCTTGAAAATCTCAGTCTTGGGCCATAATAAAAAGCTAATATGGGAGCATTCATAGACTCTACCGAAAGAGTCAGTTAGAATAAAAACACCAGCTGTATTAGTTTACCTTTTTCAACATCCTGTACTAATTCAAATATGAGACTGATAAGTCTGTACATGAAGGTACGTGTCGCATAAACCAATATTACCCCAAACTCCACAAAACAATGCCATTTGCCTATGAATTAAGCACTAGTTAACAGGTAACTGAAAGAAACTGTACTCTAATCTGTTCCCTCCAAATACTGCTGTGAACTGTGTTACATAAAAGCCATCCTGCTGAAGAAGTGCAGAGGTTATACGTGTGCTCATGAGGTCTCTTCTAGAAAAACTAGCAGTTGCTATATGTGGTCCCCACTGGAGACAATTCCCTTTGTGTTTCTTCCTTTTTAGGAACAGATTTCCCTTTGTAGATTTTATTTCCCCTTACTTCAGTCCTGCAGTACCTGGACACAGTTTTACAGATTCTGCTCATATCCCATGGAAGAGTGTAGATTTTAAAAACCTCTCCTAGCTTTGAATCAAGCTTTAGCTTAAATCATCAAAGTATCTTACCATTCACATATTTTAAAAAGCTCTTCTCATGCAAGCATAATTAGGCTCTTTCTATTGATGCAGAAAGTGATGTGCAGAAAAGGGACAGTTGTGTAGTGAGTCAATCACAGAGTAGTAACCAGAGCCTTGGTTATCAACTTACTTCTGAATCAATCACAGAGTAGTAACCAGAGACTCGTTATCAACTTACTTCCACTGTAGAGATGATATTGGTCAAGGATGGCCAAAACTAATCCACAATTATCAAGTACAGAATATAAGTCACACTGGGAATGTCTGGAAATTTGGAGAAAATCATGAAGACTAACAACTCTCTTATGTGATGCAGAAAAAACTAAACCAGATATATACATAGTATTGTCATCTGCAGAATAAAGTAGAAAAGGATTTCATAAGTCCTTTCTGAGATGGATTTCATAAAACTCATCAAGTTTTGGAGGCGGAATGAAAATATTTAAGATCTTTATAACCCCAAGACAAATGAGGAGCATTGGGTTAAGATTTGATAAGGGATTTTTTAAATTTGTTTTTTTACAAAACAGCATTTTAAAACTAATGTGAAGAACACACTATTCCAGTTAAATCAGGAATTATTCAAGACAGAAAATAAATTAATAGCAAATGAAATATATTGTTTTCATAGTGTCTTAAGATGCTTGAGCATTCTCATGACATATGCTCACTATTTGGAGCTTTATCTAGGGTTTTATTATAGTTATTTTCAGGGTATTTTCCTTATCTAAGATAGAAATATATATGCAGACTATACCATTTGTTGAGGCTTATAGTATCTAGAATTTTACTATATAATATTTTCTCCATATTTTCACTTGCATAATAATCGTCCTCAACACAGCACAGTCAAACAGCATGTTATTCTGAAGCTATCATGATGAACAAGGAGTTCATTAACAGTATTCAGAAAGGTCACTGTGACACTGCTAAGAAGAAAATATGGATATAGAAACTTGGAGATGGGTTGATTCATTTCACAGAGGTAAATACTCAGCGTTGCATAACTGTCTCCTTTTAATTAGCTTGTCAAAAGATTTTGACAAAGGCCTCCCGTGGATTACTGAGTAAACCTGAACTGCAGATTACCTCTATTGAATCATTTATTGTCTTTCAGAGCTTTTGATAGAAGTGATCTAATCAAGCCAGTTCTATTTTCTTATCAATTTTCTGCTCCTCTTTTGTTTACATTAGCCACTCTGAAGTTTTCCAGTACCACTTTTTGTTGTTGGTTTTTTTGTTTTGCTTTCATGTTTGATACATTAAGACTATGTTTGAACACTCACTTTAGATCTTCCTGGATATCTTTATCTGGGCTTCTCTACCTGTCAATTTATCAGAGAACATAATGTTCCCAGGCTTTTTCTTTCACTGGTTGTAAACTTATCTCTACATGAATGGATGACATCTTCTGTTTAACTCTGCAACATTAACACAAGTTGCTCTTGGAAGTAAATAGGCATTTACAAAGGGAGCTAAATAGCGTTGATTGTCTTCCTTAGTGTCCCATTGACTGTGTTTTACTTTATATTAACACTTCTCTAGGCACGGTTTTATGACAGGAATGTGCATTGCAAGATCTGTGTTAATGAGATACAAACATACATTTTTATATTTAGAATTTGACAGATTTGGGAATACAAATCAGAAAAATAGATTTGGTAACTATTTTTGGACTTAGAATTCAAAGGACTGTCAGGGAAGGGGGAAAAAGACTTATCATCTTTTCCCATTAAGCATTTCCAAACACAGTTACTATCTACTCTCTGAAGTAATTTAGTGAAAGTAAAGATAATTATCTTACCAACTAATGGCAAATGTTTAAAGGTGACAATCAGGTTTTGGATAGTTATAGGCACCCAAAGGAGCTGTCAGAACAGGGCTGCTGCCATTTACTAGAGAAGTACTTTGCTCATACTTAATAGTATGGTTGGAGGACAGAGTGCCCATTACTTCTTTCTACTAACAGGCCCGTCTACTGTTTTTATAACAATCTGAAAGACGGTTAGCATTGGAAAAATGACAGATACTATAATAAGGGATGATACAGTGTGTCAGTTACTGCATTGAGTCTTAGTCAATATTGATGATTTTTGGTGTGAGGGCACCCATAATGTACTTCTATCCAGATAATCCAAAGCAGACTGTGAGATTTGCAATTTAGAAATAATAAATAAGGTAAATCAGCCTCATCTCTAGCATAGTAGTAATGCTTTACCATGTCAGGAATAAGAAAAAAACCTATGTTGTTGAAGCATGTTGTCTTTGGTCTTGAAGGAAATTAACGTTTTTGTTTTGAGGAAAAATTTATTCCTTAAAAATGCAGTTTTCGTTGAATCAAAAAATATTAATTATTTGTGTTAGAATCACCAATTTCATCTGAAATTTGGAGGGAGAGTGGAGGTTCACAAAATTAGTATTTTCTTTAATCAGCCTTCAACTTGTGATACCATTTATGCGGGGAGACAGTGCAACTCTTTCCTCTGCCCAGAGGATTTGAATCCATACACACTGACATGTGTCATGCTGTCTGGGGGACCAGTGATGAGGAAACATTATTCTCATTGTCAAGGTTATTCAAGACACTGGGCAAAGGTACCAAGACGGCAAATGATGTGTGTTCAGCATACGCATCAAATACTTTTGCACAGTGGAAGTGTAAATAGTATAGAGAGGGTGCAACAACATGAAGAGAGACGACTGTATGGGTCTGCTTCTCTTTCCTTCTTTGTACCTTTTTGCAGGACATTTAGAACAGTTTTTTGACCTGAGTGAACCAGATTCAGATTTCATCAGAGAGAGGAAGGAATTTAATTGTTTCCTGCAGTCTGGATAGGGGCTATGAGTACTAGGTCATTCAATGAAGGGAGGACATTGTTCTCTCTGCATTTGCAGTATCTAAGTCCCACCTTTCATTTCCTTTACTTTCTTTCATTAGAGATATCTTTTAGTATAATATAAATAAGATGTTTTGCTTGGAAACATTTTCACTTTGAATGAAATGCATGCACATAAATATATGTGTATACATATATGTATACAGATAAAGTGTTTTTATTTATACACAGTTTTATTGGCCCAGTGGTAACAAAACTTGTTTGTTTTACTCTTTAAATTAGCAAGGAAAGCAAAACATCACGTATAAGTGCTGTTCTTGTATATCCATAATGAATATTTATCTTAAAGTTTCCTTCCCAAAGTTTTCAGGTGCCTAAAGAATTTTACATTTTTGATGAAATTGTATGCTATATAGCAAAATTACATACAATTATAGCAATGTCCAAAGTCCTTACAGAATTGGAAAATGAATTGCTAATTTGAAATACTTATAGAAAACAGTTGAAAGAAGAGCCTTCCTGCACAGTTTGAGGTAGATAAGGAAACCTCTCAGGGGGAAAAAATCTGATAAAGTGAGTGCATTTGGGAAAATATGTTTTGTGCAGCACTACAGCCCAAAATAGATGTTGTATGCAGCACATAAACATACTAATTTGTCAGCAGTTTCTCAGTGCCAGAAAACTTGACAAAGTTTTAAAAGAACTATACTGCAATCTGAGTGGTATGCTGGCAAGATTCCTGCACTTGTTCTACCATTTCAGTATAGTTTTACTTACCTCATAGGGGTATGAACATGATTACTTTTTCAGTTCTTTTAATGTCCATTTTGTCCTTCTCAAAAATGTCTATGCTTTGTCTTCCAAATACCTAGCTCCTTTATCAGCAGGGTAAATGAAAAAAAAAAAAAAAGAAAAGGAAAAAAAAAAAGAAAAGAAAATAATGTCATCACCCAACTCACATTCAGAACAAAGCAATTAATTTGATGAGTTGACAGTTAAAAAAGGTAGCTTCTGACAGACATCCAGTGTGATGCCAGCCAGAATGATGTACTGCATAACACTTTCCTTAAAAGGGAAAGTAAATCAAGCATCCCAAAGGTAAGTCCTTTGTACTCCATTGAAGCTTTTAGGTATTAGTGCATCTTTGTTGTGTATTCCTGACAAGTTACAAATAATTCTACTGTATTTAAAATATATTTGAGAAGAATTCACAAAGGGCCGTATGCAAATCCCACAAAGAGGAGCTGAAGAGCCAGGCAGAGGTCAAAGGAAACCTTTACTCAGACCTATTGCTCAGTCACAATACAGCTGCCATGCAGACCTCTGTAGCTGTCAAGGGCAGCAGGGATAGGGAGCAGGTCAGCAGAACAGTATTTGGCCCATTACACTCCCTTCAAAGTCCATTAGATGTTAATAGCAGTTAAAGCATCGTAAGTTACTGCTGCTTTTCTACTTTGTACAAACACTTGTGCATGAAAGTGAAATGATCACAAAGTGAGTAATCTTTTGTGATTTTTGGTTGAAGTAAAGCATTAAAGTCAAACAGATTAGAAAAAAAGCATGACGTCTTTAGTATTTACATCTTGGAAACATCCCATATCCACTTCACTGGGTCCACTTCTCAGGAGAGAGGACAGTGTACTGCAAACAGCTGCCTCAGACACCTGTTTTCTGTGAAGGATGCTTGTCTTTAAGGTATGGAAGGGAAAATTTGTAGTTTTTTAAATTGAGGGATAAGCATTAGCCAATACTAAATGTAGATGCTTCATATAGACATTGTGTCAGATGCAAAAAAAAAACCCCAAAAATCAGCCAAGTGCTTGACATACGTCTGCTAAAAGACCAACTGGCTACAGCTGATCCTGTCTCCTGTATCAAGAAAGGAACACTAAATTGGGAGACAGTTACCTTGGCCAGCAAGGAAGAAAATTATATAATAAACCCATAACAGAATCTACTTAGTCACTCTGGTGTGGATTTTAGTCTATTGGAAGTTCTACCTGTTCTTGGAGTAACAAGACAATTTATGCTTTACCTTGTGGAATCAATCCAAATATACTAACTTTCCCTTTCATGACAGAGGTAGAAAACTATGTACTAAATGGAATTTTAATTATACAATCAGTGTCAAGCTGTGTTTCAGACCTATAGCCAAAATCTACCACTTAAACTCTTCAGAAATTATGTCCAGATGATAAAATATGACATTAAAATACTAATTGACTTTAAGATTTATGTCTCATTGCAACTATGTTTCAGTTTACAGTATTCATTAAGAAGATTTAGCGAGATAGAGAATTTAAATTGCTTTTTGCTAGCTTAGTTCTTCCTTGTTGCCAAACAACCAGGATTCTTTAGAGAAATAGTGGACGTACATGTAAACTGTGCAGGTCCACATATAGGAAGTTACAGCCACAACCCCCTCTTTACAGATAGTATGGCTTTCATAACTTTTTGACTAATGCTCTTACACATATAAACTTTGTGATATTGAAAATATATGCACTGAGATTTTCCAAAATTTGCCATACTTTGTCTTCCTAAAGTCTGGGCAAAACTCTGCTCTAAGGCTTGACTCCTAGGTCCATTAGCTGAGGTATTGGGATTTGCCTCAATGTATTTTTAAAAAGATTAAATTTAACTCAATATTTGAGCTTTAATTCCATGGGATATTTTACAGTCTTCCAAAGATACAGCCTCACACAAAAATTGGTGAGACATTACTTCAAATATATTTCTGTAGCCTTAACCTTAACCTACTTTGGTTATGTTGGTGCCTAGATAGTTCAGGTGACAAACCAGCTTTTAAATTTCCCTCAAATATCTGAACTGGGGGAACAATAGTACTCAGTGCAGAGTTACATGCTTTCTTTTACGTTTTATATTAGTTGTATTATTTATATTCGTAAGGCTGTGTTTTTCCTAGCTGCTGATGGAACTTTTTGGATGATCATTTGAATTAAATACTGGTTTATTTGACTGACTGGTTTTCATCTCAGCTTGAAACTAAGAGATTATATATTTGTTAAAAAGTGCTTCTTTTCTGCTTTCTGCATTGGAAGCTACTTGCACTTTTTTCCTCAGCATAAATAATAGTTTCAGTGGGGTCATAGCCGTTAGAGTTCAGCTGGCTGTCAATATTGCAGCTGAATGGCATCTGCGCTTACATCCTGCTTCAAGGGGAAATGCAAACAATCATGCTGCTTCAGGAACAAAAATCTCAATATTTATGTTAAAATCACTTTTGATTAAAAGCCAATTACACTGAAGAAGATGCAAATTTGTTCTACTTTTGTTTGAGCAAATCCAGAGATAAAAACGCTGGAACTAAACCCACTTTTCTGCTCCCCATTGAACTATCTGTAGTTTTGAAATTATAGCTGCTTTATAACCCTAATCAGTTGTAACAGGATGCCAGAATATGACCATATCAATGAAGTATGTAAAGGCAGTGACTGTTAGCTACCTCTAAGCTGCCATATTCCGTAATAACTGCCATCTTCCATAATAACTGCCTTGGGAAGTTCTGGGAGGTTCTGGGTTGGTTGATATTGTGTAAAATTTGCAGAGGGAGTGCAATCAAAAATCTGCAAGTGATTTTTGGGGAATACCCACTTCCAAGGTTCTTGAACCTCTATTGCCTTTCTCTGTACAACCCAGAAATAAAATTTTTATCAGCTCTATGAAGTAACTGCACTTTCACACAATACAACCTAAACAGAAGAGGCAAATAAAAAACAGAGTTTAGAATGGCATCTCCATGAGATTTGTAGGTGGATCTACTTAGCTGAATAATGAGTAGCGTTCAAGTAGTATGGAGTATTTGTAGTTTGGTCCTTTCTTGATTTACTAACATTGAAACTTACTCTTACACACAGGACTTCCCTATGTGACTTTGCTGAAGCTGTATATAATCATATTGTAAGGAATATCTAATAACAAATTGAGGCTAATACACCATCATCAGTGTCTTCAGTGCATAGTTTATAGAACAATACTGTTTTAATAATGAGAAAAAATTAATAGAATACTCATGCCTACAAAACAAAACACTTGAACACATAATTAAGTTATTTGAATGCCTAAGTCCCCTTAAGTAAATTGTTATAAATGGCAATGGACTTATGCATAGGTTGAGACTTGGTCTAAAACAATAGACTCCTTAGTGCCCAGGAAATGTGTTTCACTTTTCATGAATAATTATAACATGCACAGTATGATTCCACAAGAGAAAAAATTATATGAGAGGAAAAGTTCCTCCTGCAAAATAAATGCCTGATAATGTAAAATAAACACAAGACAGTAAATTCAAGAAATAAAAAATAAACAAACTACAAAGCAATTGCCTCATTGTATCAAGCAGACACATAAAACATTCTATTCTGCTTACACTTTCACAGGGTGATATTAATCAACCTATCTTCTTAGCTATCACAGTATTTCTTTTTTTATTTTTTTTTATTTTTTTCTAGGTAGATTAGAAATGAGGTTTGCTTTTTTTTTTTCCTTTTTTTTCCAAAATCTGACTGAAATTCCCTTGCAGGCCAGCTTTGTTTGCCATAGAACATTATCTATTGGTTAAAAGAGTAAAACAGTAAATAAGATGTACTGTTTTTATTTTCTGATTATTTGCTTCATATATCTGTTCTAGTGAGCAAAGTTTAAATTCTTAATATATCACATTCAACAACCTGGAAAAAAGTTCACTGAGAGCAAAAGAGAGCAAGGGAAGGATGAGACAGAACCCTTTGCAGAATGTCTTTTTGTAGGTAGTTAATTCACTTCCTAATTTCTATTGTACCACTTCTGATTCTCAGAGGCAGATTGAACTTGAAAGAAGATTGAACTCAAGTACTATTTCTGCTACCTGAACGGAGCATATTGCATAACCCTTATCATCTTCAAAGGCTGCCTCCTACTTTATGAATTATGAGTCCTTAAAGCAATGTTGTCAAAATAAAAAAGCAAGTAAGTCACTGTTATGCATAATTATAATTGTTGAAAGAAGACACTGGTAGTAAAGGGCAGAGGTGTTTTGTTTTGTTTTTTAATGAAACTTCCAGACTAAATGGATAAGTTTTGGTCTAAAAACAATTAGAAACAGAAATTTTAGTCTAATTATTCCAATCATACAAAACATTTCTAATTAGAATTGAACACGAACTAGAAAGTTGAATTCAAATATACTCAAACTTCATAGTGTTCTAAGGTTACTTGAATATCAATTCAGATTTAAATATCGCAGGACCTTCTCTGACAATATTAAGAGCATTTCAAGACATAAAGGTAAACAAACTCTTGTTATCTTTACATTTCTTTTTTTCAACATTTCCACTTGGTACTATGTAATAATGTGTGCAATACTTGTATTGCCTATTAATGCATAGCTCTGGGCAACAAGAATCAAATATAATTTCTCTGGATTTTTCCTTTAATTATTTTCTTTTTAAGTTGAACAACTTTTTTTAAAGTTTGAAGGCTGGAAATGAAATCAGTGTATCTGCCGCTCTATGAGGTAGTTAAAAAGCTAAGCGACTAGATTTAAAAGTATATCTAGGAAGGAACCTAGTTTTTCATTCAAGTTCAGTGAGAACTGGGATCCTAAATTCCACCACAGATCTTCGCTGGAAACCTTATTCATATACCTGAATTTAGAATGAATTTAGAATCAATCACTCATAAACAGTATTTTTATGTTGCTTTGCTCTGTCCAGAAATTCAGGTTTTCTGAACTAGAACTTATAAAGCTATTAAACATTAAGGTATTTTGCTGTAATCCTCTATGCAAGACAAAAATTTTTAAACTCTTCTTCACATCGGTACACATTTACTTTCAGTTAACCTGAGAACTCTATTTTCTATGACTCCAGTAAATAAAAAGTTCTAGTCATTAATATTGCCTTGAACATAATTTTTCTGCTCTATATTTTACCAAGATTTCAGAAGCATTAAATTTAACACTAACAGCCCAGTCTTAGAAAAGGTTGATTATTTTTCTTGTTGAAAAGTTTTTAGAACAGACATGCTATAAGAATTAGAAAGTAGAATTTAGATAAACTAATGGCACGTGAAAAACTGAACATATAGAATGTACAGTGGTTTTCATCTTATTAAACTAAAAATAAACTAACATTTACAAAACAGTATTTGAAGTGCTTAAAAGGTATTAGAATTCAATAGAAGAAAAGTCCTCATCTACAAGATAAGGACAGTAAATGATCCTAGGTTAAGCCCTTTGATATTTTTCCTTCATCTATTCAAATGTTGGTCAAGAGCTATGGTGACTTTGAAGATGTTGGATCTCATATCCCTCTGCATGATATTTTGAGTAGTCGAATGAGAAGTCCCTTTGTCCTGCTTCATGCCTGCTGTTGTGATTTGTAAAAAATTGCATGACTTATCCAAATCATAGCCATCCTCTAAGGATTGAACCCAGTGTCAAAGCACAGATCCCTTTGCATAGATTCCTCCAGATTCTGTCAGGGAGAAGGGAGGAGGGGCAGCTCTTTATTCTCATTCACATCAAATAGTTTATTCACCTCCTTAAACCAAAGGGAACTAAAAAAAAAAAAAAAGGACTTATTTGGCTCAGTCCTACCTAGGTAACTGCTACACAACAGATATTTAATAACACTCCACACAGCTCCCCTCCGGTACATTAGACACATCAGAGCCAAGTCAGAATGTCCAGGATCCCCTTGATAGTGTTAATTGACAGAAGCCTGAAGCAGTGAATCTTTAAGGTCACGAAGGATAGCAGGTGGCCTACTACTACAATGAAGTTAAAGTAAAATTACATTAACTGTTTGTGTTAGGTCCATCAGATGACTCCCCAATGGATTGTAAAACACTGAATAAAGCATTATGAAACAATAGTGTAACCTCTTTATTAGTCTCAATTTACACATAGTCCAAGGAAGAAATGTTTACAGAATGAGAAGGATATATATGCTGTGTACCTTTAGATAAATGGATAGGCATGTCAAAATTTGTTCTATTTTTTGTTTTCCTAATTCCTAGTTTTGTTGCTATTTTCAGAATTCCGACAGCTTGAATTTATTTTTGTGGTTTTTATGTGATCCTAAAAGAACAACTCATAGAATTAACGTTATTTTGTGTGAGGCCTTAATAGAGAAGAACAAGAAATTACCAGTTAATCAAATGGATTAACATCTGCTAATCACAACTGTAAAAGCATAAATGTTTACTTTTCAGAGTTCTTGGTCTTTCTGCTAAGTTTTTCTGGATTTTTTTTTATTTTATTCCATTTTGAAAATAGTCTCCTGAGTTATAAAGGTTATATCAATATTTTCTATTTTACTGTGGGCTTATAATAATAATGATATTTAAGAAGAATAACTAGATTACTGCTTTAAAAGATAGAAGAAATAATGAGTACTTTGCTTTCTGTACCTTATTAGCCCTGTTGCCTGTATTCTTGGAATAAACAGATTGGCAAGACGAAAGAAAAAAAAAAAAAGACGTAAAAAACCTGTAAAAAGTAGTTAATTTGACTAAATAGTTTGTGTGTAACTAAAAGTAAATTTTCTATGAACTTGAATGTTTCAAACTTGATAAATGCACTGCCATGAAGCAATATGTGTCCTGTCTATCATAAAACACAGAGAACAGCAATAACAGCATCCTGCAAATACCCATTTGCATCCTGCAGATGCGTCTCAACCTGAGTTAGAATAAATTGGTTTTGACAGTTCAGGTATTCTTCTGATAGAGCTGTAAGGAAACAGGCTATACCCATAACAAGGCAGTAAAAAATGTTTGTGGCATAGAAGGTTTCTTTTTTCCATTTGATTCCCTGGGTAAAGTGGGTGAATGTGGATGCTGCACCAAGCAATGGGCTGCAAGGAGACAGCCAATCCAGGGCAGGTTTTATCTAGGAAGTGGAGGAATCCATCTCTTCTGTACCCAGCCTCCACCACCCCATGGGTCTGTGGACTACTTCTACACAAAAACCATGGTAATTATTTCTTCTTCACTTGAATACAGGCAGGTGCACAGTGAAATCAGGAATCTCACACTAGACATTCATTTCAGGTTCCTTTGCCCAGTGCTATATTGCAGACATCTCTAGTTATCTTAGCTGTGGTTTTGTGAAAAAAATAAAAGGGGGGAAAAAGAACTGAAGAAATGGGCAAAAAACTTTATTATTTGAAAAACCTGTAGCTAATATTATGGCTAATAACAAAAGTAGTAAAATAAAACAAAAACTTGATCACGGAATAACTTGGTTGAAGGGATTATTCATCATTTACCTTCTATCATTTCCTTTGTGATGGTGTAAAAACAAAACCAAAGCCCAGCACCAGAATCATGGCCTTTCCTTTATGTGCATACAGATTATCTATTGGTACATACAGAGTGTCTATATGCATATATAGATTAGATTATCTGCTGGGGAGTCAACAATCCTGGGCCGTGATATACCCCAGGACCATGATGCTTTGACAGACACTCGGGACCTGCTCAAGCTGTCCATCAGCTCAAGGGCATAGATTGCATTTGTGTATAAAAATGGGGTGCAGGGAAAAGCCTGGGAAATGAAGAGCTGGTTCCATGATATGTCAGCAATTGTTTATACTTTATATAGCATAACATATGGCAAATTCTGTTTTCTTCCCCTCCTTTTCTCTGTATTGAATTTTCCACAAAATGATGAAAGGCATAGATGAAATGTTCTTGGATGTGGGCCTCCTCCATTGAAAGCAGTGTGTGGCGGGAGGGGACTGCAGAGGCATTCAATGTGTGTAAAATGAAGACATTACTTTCAAATTATTTTTTCATGTACTTAGAGTATAAAATGTGGAAATTATTCAGGATGTCATATTTTGATAATTATTCTCTTTGTTCACACTGCTGTAATACAGCAGAAACTGCATTGTATCTCTTTCTTGATAAAAACCCATATTTTATGTAAACTAATAACCTTGAAGTAGAGTGCAGGTTGTTCAAATCGCTTTTATTATACAGAGAGTATTCAATATAGCATAGAAATGTTTGCCTACTAAAGTCTCTTTTATAATGGGTTGTGTTGACTTTGCTGCTTTTGAACTAAATATCAACCATAAGGTAAGAGTGGGAAGGAACAGATGGAGAGTTCGTTTCTCAAAATGTATTGGAATCAAAATACATTTTTAAAAATTCGTATCCAAATGTGTCTCTGGGAAATTATAAATGATAACACTACACTATTTTTATAGTAATGCTTCTGTTATGTATTAAGATAATGATCATGTAACAATGACAATAAAGAAATAATTCCTGTGTGGTATTATTAGTCTTCTTGAAAACATATAGCTACTGTCTTAAGCAAGGAAAGAAGACTGGATTTAAAAAAGGAACCTGTGTGTATGCCATTTTTAGAGACAGTAACCACAACCGTTTCCAAGAGCCAGCAAAATATTTCCTTATCATAGTGATCATTAATATTTTATGTTATTAATCTTGTTCCCATTGCAGTGTACCTGGTCATGTGTATTATATTGTCCTTAACTTGTATTAACTTAGCTTTCAGAATAAAAGTCTTACAATCACATTTATTAACAAGCATTAAATCTCATTTTCTCTTAGATATCTACATCTCACTGTCATATCTTACTACCTTATGCTATTTTTGTTGCCAGTTGAAAGAAATAGATGTGTATATTAGAATTTGTTCCTTATCTATTTATGTGTGTAAACATTAGGATAACATGAGTTGCACGTATAGTGTCAGTTTGAGTCCATTGACTCTGAAGGGAGCCTGGGTGACAAGCTCAAATACAAACATTTACAAAGCAGATATCTATGTTAGATCAGATGAATCTGAACTGTGCCAGTATAGAAAGCCTTTGATAAGAAAGTGGATGAATGTGTGAGCCTTTGCTAGAAAGGGTCGGCCTTCAATGCTGCATAAAACAATTTTGATTTTTACTGTAAAAGTCTTCCTATTTGTGGAAACATTTGTCTTACACAAACTCATCTATAAAGCCTGGGAATTCAGAGGCACAAATTTATGCAAGGAATGGTGCATTTATGACAGAAATGGAGCAAATAGGTTTTGGTATCTTATTGCTGAATTGAGGGATGCTGGCTGATCTTTTATTTCATTTTTTATCCAACAAGAGACTGAATGAAAAGCATTGCTGTTAGTAAAGTTAAAGGCAGAGATCATTTATATGTTCCTTCAATCACTGGAAATAATCATCCACGTTTGGTATTGCATCAACAGATTGCTTCTGACAAATTAGGCATTCAGTCAGTGTCCAGTAACCCCTTCCAGTAATCTTTAGCATGAAAAATACTCTGCACTTTAAAAATTGCTGGTCAAGTACCAAAATAACACATGGTATTTAGTCAAAATTTCATGACATTTTGATTGTATACATGCTTGGTACAAAGTAGAGACTTGACCAAATGTGACTACTTTTTTCTTCTTTAATGTGAAAATTTTGTGATTTATTATTTTTAAATCCTTTTAATGTAGGATTGAAAGCAAGACAGCTTACAGAGAAATCAGAGGAGTTTAATAGGTGTTAAAAAATAACTATGAAGAGCTTCCTACACTTCCTCTGCAATTCAGGGGAAGGTACAATGTAGAAACATCCAAGATACTGTGAAACTGGGATATTGTATCCATATGGTTCAGCACATCAGCCACGTTGGCTCCCGAAAGCATGTCAGCAGGAAGTCAAACGCTGCTTTGAGTACATGGCTTTCTAGCTGGCACACAGCATGGCATTTATTATACTACTAGGTGGGAAAGGATGCTGGCAGTCCTGGCAGGCTGCCTGTGCTATTGCTCACCTCACTCGCCATTGGCACACTCATCAGGTGTAAGAAATTCCAGTTCTCTTCTTTACAATGGCTCTGTACACAGCAGCTGCCTGTATTGCAAGGTAAGAGGTCTGACCACTGAAATGTTCAAGTCTCTTGTGCTCCAGTTACGATCATAAAACCTGACAAGTTCTGAGAGACTTTTTCTGATTAAAGTTTTATGAAATGGATCCATTTCCCAGAAGTCATTCATTCCTGTGATCAACATTCTCAAATAAAGAAGCACCTCAGCAAATTCCTGACCAGCTTTACTAGCCAACAGTCTTTTCCTGAACTTTATAGTGATAACATTGTAAATTAATTTTTCATTTTCATTTACAATATGTTTTTATTTTATGCAAGGAACAAAAGATGATGTCTCCTGTAGTTAATTTAGCACCTGTACATTCTCAGAAATGATAATGAAACACTGCACAATTCAGCCTTTACAGGGCAGTGAATTCTAATTCCGTTAGGGTGGTTCTTTAATTAAAATGTCTATTAACTTTTCTGCAGTTAATGCAATTATAGATTTATTACTTCTTGCCATTCTTGGATTTTTTTTTTAATGATCCAATAATATTTAATTTATAAAATTCTACCTTAGGAAAAGAACAGCTTAACTGAGTAACATATCTATAAAAGTATCCACTTTTAGGAATTAAGTATTTGTTTAAAAGTTCTGAATAAACAACACACAAGTAAAGGACCTTAGCCTTCTATCTTGGATGTACAATCTTCCTTAAGATGTTAAGAACTATATTATAAATTATTTTTCCATCATTGTATATGTTTTATCACACTTGCCATAAGTCTAAGAAACTTCTAGGATACATTCCTTCGCATAGTATATTCTAACAGTTAAACTTTTAACTATTCATAGAACTTTTATATTTATGTTTCTTTTCTTTTGATCTGTGGAGTATACTGACAGTACCAAACAAGTATCAAGGTAATCTTAAAGGATATTCATTGTTTCCTTATCCTAAGAAATCTTTAAAATTTTCTTCTGTCCACATATATTGTCCTGTTATATAATACTGATCAAAAACGAGACACCAGTGAAAAATAGCTGGTTGTGCTACTCCCTTCCAGGATGGGGAGGGAAACAGTAACATCACAAGCATGAAACAGAAGTGTGGCTTACGCTGAGTATACAATATGAGCTGGTAATCCCCTTGTGGCCCAATGTTTACTGCTAACACTTTATACAGTATCAATTGAGTTGGAAATTCATGTATTAAACCGTTGGCTTTTGGGATTTTTATAGCTCCCCACTTGCAGTTAATGCATTTTGTATTAGCCCTCAGTGTGAAGAAATCATAACTCCATATACCAAGGGATAAACCCCAACTTAAATTACTAGAAAACAGTGTCTGGAGACTTGTATGTATGCACTGAGGCGCCTGTTCTGTTGTTCTTTCCCCCAGACAACTGAGTTTTCATCATATTTCTACCCAGACTTGAAACACTGCTTTATTTTTAAAAATGCGATTTGAGATAAAAAGGTGTGAAAGCGCAGCTCTCAAAATCATCAAAGGCTTGATAAATTAGAACAGTCAAGACAGAAAATAATTTCACGTAAGTTATTAATAAATGTCCTGGGAGTGAATTGCACTGTTTTATGAGTACAACTTTGTCTTGTTACAAGCTTGAGCATAATACAAATATCGAGTTGTGCAACACAATACACATCATGGCTATTCTGCTAGTCAAAACCGTAAGGCTATACAGCCATATGCCCAACAATACAAAATTGGAGGTTTCTCATATTGCCCAGAAGCTGCTGTCTTGTAGATGGTTTAATAGCTCTAATTCAGCCCAAGAAAGGGAGTTGGATCTGATGGGTACTGAGAGAGTTGGAAAGACTATGAAGCTGTATTTTATGGCCATAAATAGTGGTTCTTTCCCTTTCTTAAAATGATGATTCAGAATTTGGCAGTCATAGTGCATTGTATTATGTAGTTTTAGAGATCTCGAACAGGAAATTATTTTTTAAGGACAATTTGAGTTCTGGCCACCTCAGGAATCACACTTTTAAAAGAGATGTGTATTAACTGGAAAACAGTTTTTTGAATGCTTAGGAAAAGTAAACAGCTAAGTCTTTATAAATTGCTGCACTCGGACTGCAGAGAGCAAATTATTTGTTGTTTCCTTTTCCTGCTTTAGAAAGGCTTAAATAGACATTTTGCCCAGGAAAAAGCAAAACCAAAGAAGATAGTGTTTGAAACCAGACAGACTTTTTAAAAATTGTGCAAAATGACAACATTTTGGTTTTGCTCTCAATAAGAGAACTAAAAGCTGCTTTAGCATTCTGGAAGTAAAGTTGCCCAACAATCTCAGGGTTTTTTGTAACAGAGGAATGAAAGCAAAAGATGCAGGATGTTGCTGTATGGAAATCTCTAATTTTGTAGTCAGGGAAAAATCCTGACATCTACTCCTTGACAGTGAACAAGGGAACACTGGCTCATTTCTTGTGTGTCACAAAAAAGGCCAAAATATAGAAACAGAGAGGGGGATCACCTTGGACCCTTTTCAATCCTGTCCAGCTTGCAAATATTAATTAATTTTCCCAAGAAAGGGAGAGAGAGTAAGAGACAGGACCCTTGATTCTGACCTGCCTGGCACACTCCGGTTAAGGAGGAGGAGGATCTCCTCAGACCTTTTACAATCTGCCCAGCCTTTTAGGCAAACTAACAGCATCACTGGAAAACAGATCCCTCGCTAGATTGGAGGGTGACTGTCTTACAAGCAGCAACACTTAGACAAGCCCTTATGTCTCAAAATTAAAGTTTCAGGAAACTTTTATATCTATAACTAATGCACTTTATTGTATACACTCATGACAACATGCAGATTCAAGGATACCGGTGATAGTGACTGACTGTGTAAATAAATTATATAAATTCATAATAATTAATAGCTAGCCTAATAACTAATACATTAAGTGCACATAACCTGGGGTTCTTACCTAAATAGGGGTCCCTATGAGAGGGAGGGAGGAAGATAGGTTCAGCCCGTTGACCAATCCCAGAACTTTCTATGGAAGTCTTCTCCCCATCTTCACCCTCAATTCATCACTTTTTCTTTACCCTTAGGTGGAGCTTGAGTGACTCTAGTCATACATTTGTCACATTTTGATTGGATTAAAAATCTAAAAAACACACTTTTTGGCATTGTTTCTGATGTACTGGTTGTGAGCCATCATTGCTAACACACTGGTGGTGATCCATTTTGCTATCGTTGTTGATGCATAGGTTGCAATCCATCTTTCTTGATAGTGGCTACACGGTTGCCTTCACCAAAAACACGCTCAGCTGGATCAGAACAACTGTTGGTTACCTCATCCCTGATAATGGGGAGTAGCTGTGCTACCTTCATAGTACCCTGCTCCCTCTTTCGGGGTGGGGGTTTTGCATGTTCTGTTAGCCAGAGCAGGTCACATCCATGGCAACCACTTTCTGCTCCTGTGATCAGTTACTGTGTCTCACTGATGGCCGCTGCAGCTCATGTTGAGATGTAAGCCTAACTTGGGGGAGGGAGACAGGGTTTTTCTCATTTCTCCCCCTGTCCATTTTCCCACAATGTGTTATTGGTGACTTTTCCAAAGTCTAGCTGGAATGGGTAGGGTAGTTTTCAAGTTTGGTTTTTTTTTTCCTGATGCAGCCATATTGCAGATAACATGGGAATAAGGACAGGAATCTTAAGGCTATGTCTTTGTTAGCAGCTCTTTGATAATACACTGTTTTACAAAAGTTCAAGATTGTGTGATATACATCAGGACTTTTTACAGTGGTGTAACATCTGCAACAGAATCTTAAATATAGTTCAATAGGCTTACAATCCATGTAAGCTGAAGGAATCAAATTAGTTTTACCACTACGTACACTGAACACCACATTTTGAAGCTCTTCCTTTCCCAGGAAAATGTCTACTACAATGACATTTATCCCTTCAACCTGCCCTATGATAGCTCAGCTTGTTGATGTTCAATCTAGTCCGTAAGAATAAGCTGATAAGAAATTAAAACTTGAATAAACTTGGTAGAAAATGTAACTTAAATTTGAATGGATTGCAATATGTAACTACAGTGATCCCATTCTTGTTTATCATTGTTTCTAGCTGTCACGAAATCAAGATAAAAAGCAGAAATAATTGATCTTTTTTTTAAATTAAAATATTTTAATTACTCTACTAGCTTCAGATGAGCGTTGACTGCTGCCTTTACATGTGGGTTAAGAGGAAACTTAGAGAAGGAAACCACTTCTGTTTCAGGTCTAGAACATAGCTGACCCTAGCTATCCTTTTCTATGCAAATGATTTATAGTACAAAACATTGGTAAAGTAGAAAGAACATATGGGCACTTGCATGTGCAACGCTGTTTTTCCTTCCTCTAACTTAATTTTACTGATAATGGTGGAAAGTCAGGCCCAAATAACTCATATATATTACTTGGAAAATATCCAACAAAAAATATGAGTGCATATCTTTTCTAATATTACATGTTTGTCATTTATGACTGTGGCAAATACACAGATAATGCATTGCTAAGTGGTAAAAGGTCTTATGCCCATTCTTCTCAGTTTAGAGTGCTCGTAGTGATTTGTTGTATTAACAGCTAGACAATCTAATAAACCTTTCTATCAATAATTTCATGGATCTAGATTCTGCTTTTACCTGCTTCCACAGAAACATGGACTAATTCAAAATACATGGGTCTGCCAAAGGTGTACAGTAAAATCTAGACTCCCAACTGCAATTAATACTTAAAATCAGAAACCAGTGTCAATATATATTACATAGGATTACAATAAGATAGTAAAGTTCAGTTCTTCTCTTTTTATGAATATTTTGGGTCTTAATGTTTTAAAATGTGCAAAATGCCCATATAATTTAACAGAATCAAGGAAAAAACAAAGAAAGTGGAAATAACTCATGTAAAAGACATCCATCCTACAAGTGACAAAAAACTCATCCTGAAGAAATGAGGACAAAAAAAGAGAAAATTATATTAAAATAATGAATTTTGGTCTCTATGCAAAAGGGAAGAACATTGTCCATATCGTGCATTCTTAATCATTTGGCTGCTTTTTCACTGGTGTATAGACTAGGTAATGTTTTAAATACTGGATCATTATATCTTGTTTTGCTTATGGCCATAGATAGGAACGGTCAGAAAAATGTTAATTAACTCATGTGTTTTTTAAATAAAAAACATTGTCAGGAAATTCCTATAAAACTTTGTTGCTTCTGTGACTTACAGGAAAAACAGTCTTATTGACTTCATTGTAAAGATATTTCTGTGTAGTAAGAAGCACATAAAGAATCCATTAGGTCTAACTTTTACTCTTTTATAGTAGCACTGTTAGTCTTTTCACATGTTTGTTGACAGTAGTTCACTTTAATCTCTCTCTAATTTCTTTGTTATGAAAAATAGTAAGGAAAGAGACCTAGAAAATCTATGTCTTACAAACCAAACAACCTGTTTTACCTTTATTCTTCAGAGCACTTTGGACTTTTTTTGCTGAAAATTCTTTAGAACTTTCAGTTGTATCACCTCCATGGTGATTATTTCGGCTGCAAATCTGGCTGATAATTGTGAATTTAAAATTCCCTGTACCATCATCTGTGAGAGCTCAGTTAAGACTTCTTCCCAGAGGTCGTGGAGAGTAGCTCTTGGGCTTAGAGAAAACTACTTCCTAAGTTACCAATTACAACTTACATTTTATTCTTATTTCATCGTAATTTCATAATTTTTGTCCAGCAGACTGAGTTTTGCATTCTGAAATGACTAATTTCTCCTGGGACTGCTGTTCTGCACAATTTCATTTCTTATCTCTAATAATTGTTACCATGCTGTATAATATGTGTCATCCCTTGTATTTTTATGAGAAATTTATTTATGCTTGAATTGCTCCACAAAAAGTCCTGCCACTTTTCTCCTGCTTTCTTTGTTTCTGAAGGGAATGGAAAATAGATGCAGGTTTTGAGTTACTTACAGTGGGAATTACCTAACCATTTATGTCTAAATGTTAGTGATTTAAATATAAGATAAGCATTTTAGGCTCCTTTTATAGTCACTTTAAGGAAACTGCTGCTGCTGGAGCTAATTCATGCCATCTCTCTCAGACAACTAATTTAGCTGAATCATACTGGGGAGGTGCTTATTTCTCCCCATTGACTATAAAAGCAACATAGGTAGATTAGCTTAGATGTAGGTGTTTAAAAGTTCAATTAGGTAAGATTAAGACATCTCAGACTACACATATGTAATCTTAAGGGCTCCATTTTCTGTGGCATGCTTTGTGTAATCTTGCTCATATATAAAAATATTTAATATTTATGACGTGGGAGAACAGACTAAGGCAGATAATTAAATTATGTAGTGCATAAATGTTCTGAGTGGATCAGTCATGATACCCATCGCTGAAGAATGGAAAACCTCAAAAAAAGGGAGGAAAAAATCCAAATCAGATTGTCATAGAATGCACAGCTATACAAATGTGCCTGTTTGTCAAAATAATGAAAGTTTGAAACAGAACTGATCAAATACAGAAAGATTTTTGCTAAGTGCTGAAACAGTTGGAAAAGTATTTTTTCCTCCCAAGTCCTACTTTTAACTTCCTTTGATACAAGGTGGCACAAAGTCAAGAAAGAACTTGAAACAAGCTTCACATTAATATTTGAAAAAGGGCACCCAATGTGTTTGATGTGGCGCCCTTCATGCAAATCGTGTAGTCTGAGAGAAATCCCAACAGGAAATACGATTCTTTCTTCTTAGCACTTGCTTTTTTTCCAGTTGATAATAATGAACTTTTCACACTCCCATTGCAACCCCCCTGAGCTATACAGAAATGAAGTTATTACTCACTAGGTGCTGCCTATTTGGGTAGGATTTTTTGTTGCTTTTTATTGATTTTTGTTGTTGTTGAAAGTACAATCTCAGTTTAACACATATTTTGTTCTTATTTTTCCCAGACTTCCGAACAATGAAGTCTGGACGCTCTATCAAAACAACAAAATACCTGCTCTCTCCTCGGATTCTTAAATGTAAGGATATGTATACAGGATAATCTGTCAAAATGACATAACTTCAGGTGTTGATTTGAGCAGATACGTTTCTAGGTATAGCTGAGACTATAGAACAGAGTGTAACTCCTAATAGTAATATCAATATTTTAAACTTTTCAGTTAATTATGCTATTAATAGCAAGTTAGAACTTCCAGAATTCTCCAAACAGCGCCATTTAAAGTATGGAGGTCAAACTAATTACTATTCATCCAAAATCCAGAACAGTGTGGGTAGCAGCATTGATCACATTCCGTCCTTTTATTCTTTCTGTGCATACTTCATTCCATGTATAGCAACTAATGTATCTCCCACATTACACCACCCACACACTTACTAACACTTTATGAAGGCAGAGGAACCTTTTTTTACAACTAATTTCCAGATTACATTTTGAAAAATGTCACAGATTGATTATGGAACTTGTTGAAAGCAGACCTAAAAATGGGTCAGCTCCTCCAGTAGACCCTAAGGGAAAAAAGCCCTCAGGAGCCCAATGCAAGCTTCACATTGAAAAATAAATCTGAGTAGGAAAAAAAAGATATATTCAATGATAATAATATTTTTATTACAGGTATAATTATTGTATGATGAGATATTGGTATTCAGGACAAACAGTATACTAAGATTGTCTAGAAGATAGATGAATTCTGAAGAAGGTTTCATTTTGGTTTTGTGGATTTTCTTTTTATTTTCTGATAGAGGACTTTTTCTGCAACCGTGTCTGTATGATCACAGGCCTTGATTCTCATGGGGAAATTCAGCTATCAGTATCTGCTGGAGGTACAACACAGCAGTAATCCAGAAGATTTCTGGAGTGCATTGACAACAACTTCCTGACATATGTGAGCCAAGGTCCCATGAGGGAACAACCTCTGCTGTACTTCATACTTACAAACATGGAAGGACTGGTCAGGGGGGTGACAGCCTTAGATGCAGTGACCATGGGATGATGGAATTCAAGATCCTGAGAGGAGGGATCACAACCCTGGACTTCAGGAGAGCAGTCTTTGGCCTCTTCAGGGATTTGCTTGGAATAATATGATTAGAGACAGTTCTGGAGAGAAAAGAGGCCCAAGGAGTGATGAATCTTCAGTTGCCTCACCCCCTTCAAGCTCAAGAACGGTCCATTCCAATACACACCAAGTCAGGAAAAGACTGAAGGAGACCTGCATGGACAGAATCACATAATCGTTATGGTTGGAAAAGACCTTTAAGATCATCAAGTCCAACCATTATCTAACTCTACCAGGCCCACTACTACACCATATACCTGAGCACCATATCTAGATTATTTGTTCCATGACCTTCCCCAGCACTGAAGTCAGATTGACAGGTCTGCAGTTCCCTGGATCCTCCTTCTAGTCCTTCTGGTAAATGGACAAAGAAGTTGCTCCTGTCTGAAAAGGAAGTATACAAGAGATGGAAGGAAGGAAAGGTGATCCAGAAGGAATAATGAGGTATTGTCTGGTCATGTAGGGATAGGATTAGGAAAGCCAAGGTCAGCCTGGAAATGAATCCGGCAAGTGATGTGAAAGGCAACAAGATGGAGTGTTACAGTTACATGAGCAACAAAAGGAAGACTAGAGAAAATGTGGGTTTGCTGCTGAATGGGGCATGGGAACTGGTGAAAAAAGACATGGAAAAGCCTGAGGTTCTAAATGTTTTTCTTCACCTCAGTCTTTACTGGTAAGTTTTGCCCTCAGGAATCTCAGGTCCCTGAGGCCAGAGAGAAAGTCCAGAGCAAGGAAGACATCCTTTGTGTAAGAGTGCCAGATTAAGGCATATTTAAACAAAGTGGGTGTACTTAAGTCATGGGACTTGATAGAATGCACCCATGAGTGTTGAGGTATCTGGACAATGTTATCTTGAGGACACTATTGATTATCCTTCAAATGTTATGGTGGTTGAGGGGGATTCCTGACCCTGGAATAAAGCAAAGATCACTCTTATCTTCAAGAAAGGCAAGAAGGAAGATTCAGAAAACTACACACTGATCAGCTTCAACTTGATTTCTGAGACAGTGTTAGAGCAACTGATAGTCCTGGAAACAATTTCCAAATATATATGTAGAACAGAAAGGTCATTAGGAGTAGTCAATGTGGATTTATGAACGGGAACTCATGTTTGACCAAACTGATGGACTTCTACAAAGAAATGACAGCTTTGGTAGATGGGGGGAGAGCAGTGAATATGGTTTATCTTGACTTTTGACTAAGGTTTTTGATGCTTTCTCCTATAACATCCTTATAGATATAGACCGATGAGGTGCAGGATAGATAAAAACACAGTGAGATCTGAGATGTACCGCTAGGCCTAAATAGTTGTGACCAGTGGCACAAATTCCAGCTGGGGTCCAGTGACTGACTAGTGGTATGACCAGGAGTGGATAATGAGCTCAGTACTATTTAACGTATTTATTAATGAGCAGAACATGAACAGAGTACACCATCAATAAGTTTGCAGATGATACAAAACTGAAAGAAGTGGTTGATATGTCAGATGGTTAGCTCAGGGAGCTCAGAAATCTGGAGAACTGGACAGAGAAAAATCTCATGAACTGTAACAAGGAGAAAAGCAGAACATTGCACCCTAGGAGGAACAACCCCACGCACCAGTACATACTAGGAGATGACTGGTGGGAAAACAGCTTGGCAAAGAAAGACCTAGGGGTTCTGGTAGACTACAAGCTGACCACGAGCTAGCAATGCACCCTCAAAGCAAAAAAAGCTCAAAAACATCCTTGGCTGTGCTAGGAAGACCATTGCCAGCAGGTCAAGAGAGAAGATCCTTTCTCTCTGCTCAGTCCTGGTGAGACACGTCTGAAGTGCTGGATTCAAGTCTGGGACCCCAATACAGGAAACACATGGACAAAATGGAGCAAGACCCATAAAGATAATTAAGGAATTAGTGTATCTGACATATACAGAGGCTGAGAGAGCTGGGACTGTTCTGTCTGGAGAAGAGAAGGATGAGGGGGAACTGAACAATGTGTGTAAATACCTGATAAGGGGGAACAGAGAAGGTGAAACCATGCTTTTCTCATTAGTGTCCAGTGACAGGACAAGAAAGACAGGACAAATTGAAACAAAGGAATATTCATTCCAACATGAGAAATGAAAACTCTAGAACACGTGCCTGAGAGAAGTTATGGAGTATCTTGGAGATATTTAAAATCTTACTAGACAAAATCCTGGATAGCTGATCCTGTTTTAATCAGGGGGTTGGGCTAGGCAATCTGCAGCAATCCTTTTCTATATCAGTTGTACTGTGATTCTGCAATTCTCTAATAAAATCCATAGCATTCTTGGCCTGGTGTCTGTACTAGATTTGATGAAGCCTTTGGTCCTGCCTTGACTTGGCAATGAACCCCACAGACAGTTTTTCTTGTGTAATTTTTTCTCTAACAAAGTAAAACATTTGGTTCCACTTGCTTGTTTTGCAACAGCCAGAAATTTTCACACTCCTCCCCTCCTCCTTCTCTAATCTGCAATCTATTTTGGGGAGAGGTCTCAACTATGAAAGAAAAAAAATAATTCATCCCTTTATCCCTCAGTTGGGTGAGTGCTTAGGATAACTTTGGCTGTGAAGAATTCCCTGTTTGGTTACGATGCATGAAAGCAAAGCAGGAACTGATTCAGAGGAGGATAATGCAGGAGAAAAAAATGTTTAAGTAAGTGAGTGGGGCAGAACAGGAAAATATCAGAAAGAAAGAAAAGATGGTGAAAAATGAAAAAAAAGACAGAGAAAGAACAAGATGCATGATTGAGGAAAGAAGACACAACAGGGAAAGTGTGAAAGGAAGAATGAGAGAGGAAGTAATAGTACTTGGGAAAACTGGTGTGACAGGAAGTAGAAGAAAAAACAATGAATAAAACCTGATGAAGCATATTAAAGCATGTATGTTAATAGAAAAGTGAAAATGTTTGGACAGAAACATGTTTTGACTCTGCAAGTATGAGTTTCCAAGTTTAACAATGGAAAAAAAACAATTTTGAGGAGCAAATAGAGAAAAAAGCAAAGTATAAAAATCAACTGATCTGACGGTGTAAATCGTGTCTGAAAATTAACATGTCCTAAATGCCGGATATACATTTCAATTAATCTTTGAAAAATTACATAATAAATATGAAATAAAAAGAGAAATATTTAAAATATATATCTTGTTAAAAGTTTGATAAATATCCTTTAAACTTCAACAACTGAAAAAAATGTTTTTCAGAATTTTTTTTTTACAGAATCACAGAATGGTAGGGTTGGAAGGGACCTCTGGAGATCTAGTCCAACCCCCATTCCAGAGCAGGGCCACCTAGAGCAGATTACACAGAAAGGCATCCAAGCGGGTTTTTAATGTCTCCAGAGACATAAACTTCACTACCTCTCTGTGCAGCCTGTTCCAGTGCTCTGCCACCCTCAAAGTAAAGAAGTTCCTCCTCATGGTGTAATGGAACT
>JAVSBS010007819.1:0-66596 GCA_033124195.1 Coracias cyanogaster | reverse complement strand
CCATTCTGTGATTCTGTGATAATAGAACAGAAAAAGCTTTCTAACCTATGAGCTACTTCTGCTGAGAACAGCAGTCATCCACGGGCTTATGTCTTGTTAAACAACACTTTAAAACTAGAGCATCAAGTCTGCCCTGAACACTGTTGAACGGGGTCCCAATCTGATATTAATTCCTCTGGTTTTCATAGTATTTTCTTTATTCTTATATCAGTAACATAGGCATTTAGCAGTATTAAAAACAAATGGGACATATTCTGATAGCTTAGCCCTTACCAATACCGCAGTTTCCTGAGGTGCCTTACAAATTGCTCTTTGTATGAGCAACAGTTAACACATTTATTCAACTGGCATCTGAGTCATCCAGTCACAGAATAATTCAGACTAGAAGGGCCTTCTGAAGGTCACCTAGTCCATCCCCTTCTTCAAAGTTAGATCAGGTTCCAAGTCAGATCTGTTGCCTAATGGCATTGTCCAGTTTTCAGCACCTCCAATATTTTTATCTCCATCTTTTCACAGAGAATACCTGAATATCTCCATCTCTTTAATAAAAAAAATTGCTTCTTTTTTTTTTTTTTTTTAAAAGACACTAAGAATATATGATGCTTTTGGTGGGTTTTATTTTCATTTCTTTTTTTATGTATGCTGAGGTAGCCTCGAGATTTGGTTGTAGTCCAGATCAACAGTGAAAAGTAAATCTGACTTTCATTAAGATAGCTAGTCAAAAAATTAAAACTAACTCAAAGGGCATGCTCAAAATAAACACTTTATTGCTCAAGTCTTAGATTTTTTTCACTGTCACAACATCCAATCCAAATGCTTTGCATTTTTCCTTGTAATTTGACTGCTATTCTAGTAGCAGCCCCACCAAAAATACAGTGTGAGACAGAGGGGTATTGCTCATTCCCAAGGTAAATGACTCTTCTTCCATGATCAGCTCACTGCATAACATTTTCCCCCTCCTATTTTATGCTCCTATTTTAAAAACTCACAACAACTAATTTAGGCAGCGAATACATACTAAGAGATACAAGATTGGCACAGTCTTATGGCTAAGCAACAAACTTAACTTCAACCTTTTAGCTGAAGCAGTATTTAATGTGGAATAAAACACAATCCCTCCTTAATCATAGGGTCTATGAATCACAAAACATAGCAACTGCATGGGTTAATGTTTGATTTACCACAAGGTTCTAGAAAATCTTCCAAAAAACATAAGCAGAGGGTTTTAAAAACAACAACAAAACTTTCCAAAATTCTCAGTCAAATCAACTCTGCCACCAGAGAAGTTCATAAATCTTTTAAAGATGAAAAAAACCCCAAACTTAACCTTCTTCCTGCTTCCTTGAGGTTAGATTGACCCCCCCCAAATATGATCAACGCTGATGCCAGACTATTTATACAGCAGTACACATCCAAGTAGGGTGGGAGTCTGTTCTCGTAGACTGTATCTCCTGTGCCCTCAAACGCAGGAGGCAGCAGCAGGGCAGGAGGCAGCCCTGCATCATTAATGCAGTACACGGTCGCATTTACTGTCTAGATAACAACCGATCCCAAAGCAACATTAATACACTCAAGATAGGAATGCTCCTGGAATTAACTTCAACATGCTCCTCAAGGAACCAGGTTGGTCCTTTTTTTTTTTTTTTTTTTACTGTAGGAAAGATTTTATACTCTTCTCGTGGCTCTTGGGTGGTTTAACTTTGTATACAATTGGACTAGTGAACAGGAATCACAGAGTAACTAGTCCAGATTACAGGCAGCTGTGTTAGTGGCTATATTCTAAAGTTCTTCAATAGAACATATAATTTACCTACATTAACTAATATTTTGTCTTCCTCTAAAGTCAGTACACTTTTTCTATAATTTTACCAATAACTCTGGAAAATCTTACTATCAGCAAACTGATTTATTTAACTTCATTTAAAACAGATGTTAGAAATCACACATTTTATATGCTTGAGGTATGTCCACAAATGCTACTAGACTCTGCTTGGATTATTTTAGATTTATGAATTTCCTTGATTGAAAAGATTCACAAAATCACATTATGCTAAGAAATTTTGAAATTCTCCCTTTGCACTGGCAGAACCAGCGCCTGATTAACAAATTTTCTGATGTGCACTCTGAGGCACTTGCCAAGTCCTCTGTCAAAGACTTTATACCCAAAGGACCACGACAGTATGTTATGGGTTAATTGGCTGGCATGACCATGCCCTGGAGAGGTGGGCACATCGATCACTAAGGCTTTCAGAACCTGCTAACCTTGATGAGTGTCCCCACATTGAAGATCTATTCATTTTATCAATCTGTCTTCCGCTGAGTCAGTGTTTTTTCCTTTCGAGGCACATGTGATGTATGTGCCTGAACTCTTTAAATCTAACCTAATGTCAGAGGAGAACAGTCCAAGCTCTGCTCAGCGCCGATGTTCTTAGCTGTACTCGTGTTCTTCAGCATTCTTTCTGCTACATCCAGACAACTTGTTTAATCTCTGAAATGTCATCTATGTGCCAATTTCCATATCTTTGATATGGAGCTATATAATTGTTAATTTTTAAGACCAAAGTTTGTAAACTGCAGCTAAAGAATGAAACAAGATGAGACAAGTACAGGTGAATCTAACAAAAACTGTATATATAAGAGAAGCCATAGTTCTCTCGGGTATGCACGAGAAATGAGTGATACCCAGACCAGCTGAACTACAGTAATGAATCTGTCTTAATTCTTGCTTAATTTCATAGGAAACAACAACAAAACAAAATCCAAATATTAGATCAATTCAGTTTAAAGTTGTAGTATAATGAGTTTCTCAAAAAGTGAATTAGTGAGACAAGAAGAAATCCCCATGAGTATTCTCTGGGATACCATTTGCCTTGAGAAGTAAGTAGGATATATATTGGGCAACCATACCTCTAATCTGAGTTCCTGCTCTATACAGCGATATACAGAACACTGCTTTGTTATCAGACCCTTAGATTTTGCTCCAAGAGGTGTATCTAAGGGACAAAGAAATTCCTGTGAAGAGGATCAGCCGTCACAACTTGTGTAACCTCCAGAAGGCTCATTTCATGAAATTGTCAAAGGAAAGGAAATGGCTGTAACTAAAATAACAAATCAGCGTTTACAGAATGCATTAGTCAGGGTTACCTTTATCGTCACTTAAAATGGAGCCAAAGGCACTGATGACCACATCAGCTTTCAGACGGACAACCTGATCCTCATCTTCTTTCCAATTTCCATCATTGTCTTGTTCAGTTCGAACAAACTCCATAGCAACAATTTGTCCACCTCTAAGTACAACTTTCCGAGGGGAGAGGAAAGGCAGAAATTCACACTTCTCCTCTTTTGCAAGTTCCATCTGTAAAGCAGCAGCAGCAAAATATATAATTTGAATGTTGTTGCATTTTTATGCAAAACAAAACAAAACCAACCCATCAAACATTTTTTGACTCAAGATGTTGCTGTGTATTCTTCTGTGGTAGAAGTCACCTGTGTAAGGTATACAGACAGTCATCTTAATTCCAACTTCAGAGCCTCCAAATGATTAAATCAAGCAATTCTAGACAGTGGCATTAGGTAAATTTGCAATGCAAATATTTCTCCAATATATTTCTTTATTGTTCCCTGTTACTTTGAATATGTACAACTCCTTTCAGGGCAAGAGTGACCTTATGTAACTACCTGTGTCTTTTAAGAAGAGGCTTAGTATTAAGTACATGCCCTGATTTGTGTTCCCTATGATTTTAAGGTGTTACTAAATGCTGACTACCGTGCACAAACAAGTTTTCTGAGTGACAATCCAGCCTTAAGATCTTCTGAATCTCTGCTGTGGTAAAACTGCTGAAGTCAAACTGCATTTTTTTCCTAGCAAAGTCTTCAGGATATGATTGTCTATGTTTACATGACAACTTTATGAACATGTAGTATCCAAACTGACATCATTCTAGCATGGCTATTACTAGCTGAAGCTACTTTTATTTTAGTTTCTTTCAAGGCCAGTGCATGATTACAAACGTTGACAACTTTTAGGAATCTACCCAGGCTGCTAACAAAGATTTTGGTTCAGAGTGACAGCTGATTCTTGATTAGTAAGAATTTGAATAGCACATGAGTGAGTCTATGCAATGGCCTCAGTAATCTCATTGCGTCTAGAACCCTTAAATGAAGGGCAAAAGAAGTAAATTATGCATCAAGAGACCTTCTACTACTTTTTTAGCACCTCCATTTTCCTTCTATATGATCTCTCAGAGGCTGACCTTCTTGAAACAGATGTCTAAACCATGCTAAATCTCATTATAAAGAGGCATTAGATGTTCTGATATCCTCAAGTATGCAAAAGTGTAAAGCATGTATCAAATAAATGGTAATGGAAAAAGACCACCAAAATAAGAAAATCTAATCGAAAAACCCCCTCTTCTAGTACAGATACTTTGAGGAAGCAGAGTCAGTTTCAAATTGTGCAGATGTCCTGATAAATGCCAAAGCATAAAGCCAAACTAAAATCAAATTGAACACTGAAATCTGTGATGAATGACATGCTCTATTGCCATTGGCAGTGATTCAAAGCCAAAATCATTGTAAGTAATTTTCTTACAAGATTTTATAGGTTCCCAAGGCAACGTCAGCATCACTAAGTTTCATTAGACAGCAGCCAGAAGGTATCATTCTAGGATCTAACCATGACCTAAGGAGTCACCTACAATACCCAAATTCATGTTTGATCTATGGGGTGCTTCCAAAATTAAAAATGTTACTGTATTTTCTACTGTACAAGATATTCTATCCCCATATGCAAACACATCTCTCTGACTTTGCAGGAAACAGTTACAACAAAGGAAAATTACAGAAACTATAAAAAGTAAGCCTTACATATTTAATAAACATTTCTGTATTTAAAAAGCCTTTTTATAAAAAAAACCACCAAACTTTGTTGATGTCTTTTAAGTACCTATAGCACAATTTCAGGCTCTGTAGAAAGAATAACCACTATTCCTTCTCATCAATGCTGTTATTCAATTTTACCTCTTCTGGGACAGCCCTGATATTAGTGAATCCCTTCCTGAAGACCACAAACACGCGACGAGCTCCACAGCGTAAGGCAGATGTTGCACAGTCAAAAGCTGTGTCTCCTGCCCCAAGTACAATCACAGTTCCACGTATTGATGGCAATGGAGAGTGACAGGCACACATCCCTGAAAGATGAAAGGAAAACCCCATTTCCAAGTAGAGAAACCATTTCTGCATGACAGCTCAAAAGGTACTTGTACTCAAAGCAGTGTAAAATTGCATCTTACAGTTTCCAAGCATGGAGTGTCACTATCAAATTATTCTGCTTCACTGAAAGACAGTTTTATTCCCGTTTTTAAGATATGCTCATATACATAATTTCATAGTCAGTACTCTAAGCAGCTGCACCTTTCTATCTGGAAAGAATTCAAATGACAACACGTTTGTAGGATTGTGGGTCTTGTCAGGTTGAAATTAGCATTATGAGATCTTTTTATTCAAAAACTAACTTTCTCGCTTGCCAGATTCATTATCCTCCCAGTTAAAAAAAGGAACACCACCTTTTAACGGATTATAAAGAATAATACTTGATATTTGTCAAAAGATAACCAGTTGTTGATAGTTTTGTGTAATAGTTTCTCAAAGTTAGTCCCCTCAGTCTGTTTTCTACAAGGCACTGACAAAGTTCTGGCTATAAAATGCTTCTCAGAGGCTATTCTCTACAGCAGCTGAACATGAGGCAGAAAGAATACTGCTATTACAGTAATTCCCAGAACGTCCACTGGGAGAAAAGGTTTAATCTACAGTGGCCTTCTACAAATGATTTGCAAAAAGTTACACGGAGAGAATGACAACATTATGCGTTTGTCATCTAGCTTGTATGATTTGATTATATAAGAAATACTTAAGTAAAACTGAACTCTCTGTGTTCCTTGTAGGAGACTGCACTTTATCATAAGTTTAAATACAGCTAACTGTTGATTAGGCAAATTATTGCAACTTTAAAAACAATGTCATAAAAAATATAAAGCTATATTCTCTATGAGCCCATGATAATTTCAGTCAGGAGGTGCTAAGATGGCCATTTAATCATTGCACTGTAACTCAATATCCTGCTATAACAGCAGCAGATTTTCACATGCAATTGTAAAGAAACACAAGTACATTCAAGGAAACAAGGCTTTTAATTTAGACATATAAATGGAGTGAGAAACAACATCCTAATATACATACTCTCTCCCAATTTTCAAAACGCTTAACGTACGGCAAACGCTATCTTTTCCTCCCCTATGCATATGGCACTGTATTTACTATTTAATAGGATTCTTATTCTAAAATTCTCTCTACACTTTTCTCATTTGTTTTTAACAAACTTAGTCCTTCACAAAAATTGTACATTGAGTAGTGGAAAAAGCAGCAGGGGAACGGCAGCTCAGTGCCATTACAGGACTAGTCTAGAACAGATCAGTCACAGCAGTCCACTCTGCTCTTGGTAACAAGGCCACTGCCAAGGTAAATTCACATTTTGTATTTGCAAGGAGAGCTCTTTTTTGAGGAAAGCATATTAACAAGTGGTATTCAGATCTTAATAAGTAGGCTGCATATGTATTTTACTGTGAATTAGTCTATTATGCCTATTATTTAGAGAACTGTTAGAGTAAAAAAAAAAAATTAGGATAGAGCATGATACACAATGTGTATATTTTATTTTACAATTCCATGCTTCAGAGAGCGAGAGGTGGCTACAGCTACAGCCAGACACTAGGAAAGTTAACTAAAACAGACTATGGTAATTAACAGACAAGACCAAAGAACTATTACTGTCAGTCAGGAAAGGTTAGTTCTTCAAAGTCCATCCCTTTCTTTGTTGTAGACTTAATGTATATATGAAAAATACATATCCTGGCAAATTGAGACTGCTATTTTGCAGCGTTTTAAAAGAATCAGATTACAGTACATAAATCCTCATGCAGGCAGGCAGCTTACAGTACATGAGTGCTATGTGTCCATATGGAATTCTATAAAGGATTTTTTGTTCAATTATTACAAGACGGAACTGTTTTGCAGGATTTATTTTTCCATTGTTAATCTACAAATGTTTTGCAGTGCAGATTCTCAATCTGTTTCATTTTTAAACATCACTTTCCTCAAAAAAAAGCAAACCAAAGCCGACCACAAACCTCCACCATTTTCTCTCAAACCATTTGAGCCCAAGAAAACAGACAGAAATAATCATTTGATCAAAACAGAAGAGAGATGGGACAGATGGGATACAAAATTTCTCTTCCTAAATATTTTGTATAAAATGGGGTAATAAACTTTACTTTAATGCAGAATAATTTGCCGCAGAAGATATATTCTTCAATAGATTTTTTATGGAAAGTATACTAAATAAGCAAGTAATCCTGTATAATGTTTAAAGAAATTTCTGAATGCTCAGAAGAAAATTGGTTTCTAGATAAAAAAAACGTATATGTGTGGTTAGATCTGTAATCATATGTACAAATCCAAATACTGCACTAACTATATGCCCAGGAAACTGTACATAGAATTTCTTTTTTATCAGCACACTGGGGAATCTAGATCAGGAGAGAACATAGCATAGAAACCACGAGCCTCATCTCACACATCTATCTGAGGCTTATAACTTTGTATTCAGGGCCACTGAAAGCAGATAGCCTCCTTGGGGAGCAAATGCAGCCATCTCTGTACTCGAAACAAAGATGTAAAAGCATAGAACAAGATTGCATTTGGTGCGTATGAATTTGAGTGTTGTCTCCTGAACTCCTGGCGTACTACGGTTGTCCTGAGTCTTAGACTGTAAGTTCTTCGTGTAAGGAACTAGTGCTCCTTTAAACGTGTCTGTAAAGCACGCAGAACGTGACTTGGGATCAAGTAAAGTCATTTATAAATATACAAAGCAGCTGCTTCTCTGGGTTGGCAACGCCTTTAATGTGAGATTTTTTCAAGACCATCTTATATATACTATTTATATCAGGATAATTTATAAAAATGAGAAGCCTATGACTTTTTTGAATATAATTCAAAATAACAAATATAACTTTTTAGGGGTAATTATATGCAAGATGCTTATTTTTTTTATATATGACTATTTGTTTTACAGTCTCTAAGACTTACTTGCCTGACCACACTCTTGAGGTCTTGTAACTAACCAAGAGAAAACCCTACCCCTAATTCACTGGGAAATGCTTTCTAATTGGATGTACTCCTCCATAATCAACTGTCCATTTCGATATATCAATAACTGCTAATCACTCACTGAACATGATTATGACAAAAACGTATCACACACCTGGTTTACTTGCCATTGCTACCAAAGGTAGAAAGTCTTTAGAGGTGTAGAATCCTTGATCCATTCTTAGTCCTTGGAATATACTGTCTCTGTTTGGTTCTGGCAAACCTAAAATAGGTATTTTAAGGCATATCAGAACTACAAGAAAAATTGCAGTGACCAATATGTATTTCACATTATATACACATTCTCAAAAATGTCCTCAGTACAAGCACATTTACAAACCCTCAGATAATTTCTAAAAAAAACAAAAAAACATCACAAATGACTATAGTTACACTTTTGTAGTCTGTATCTTACACACTGGTAATCTTTAAATCGTACTGGCACTTGAAAATAAGGTTGTTGGATAACCTGTGTACTCACATAAGTCATACCAAAAACAAACACCGAGGAAAGGGTTAGAGAGAACAGAATATATAAGGTGCAAAAGCAGGGAAGCTACTGAGGAAGAGAAGACTCTCGTAAGCTTTTCTTGTATCATTTTACCTGCATGAGCATGTAACTCTTATTGCTGTCAAATGGTTTTGTTCCCTTTGTTTTGAGGCATTTGTCAACACAGCTAGCCTGTAGATAATACAAATGAGGCAATAATAAAAGTTTAACCGATGAGGACAAATGGCAATGCTGTAGACCTGTCTTACCTGTGAATATTTGTATCCCATCAATTTTTTGCCATTGTTGATTTTTTTTCTCAAACCATCAAAGTCTTTCTTGGCTGGAATTTATTTATTTTAAGTATGCGTGCACTTACACAAAAGCCGTAGGATACAGAGACGGATACACTTCACAACCAGTAATAGCAACAAATATCTTTCAATTAAAAGAAAACAGCAAAAAAGATCTTCCAATTATCAAAGAATATCTTCTCATTGCTGTGTGAACACTTGGAAAGTATAAAAAACAGCCTAGCTGACATAGAAGTTAAAACACTTTTTTCATGCAAACGCAATGATCTATCAGGGTACTTTCAACAGGGTCTCGGCTTTCATATTTACATCTAAAAGCACGTAATATTATCAAAGTATGCTAACTAATAATTATATACTGAAATGGAGTAAGTGTCAGCAATTTTTCTAAGACAACACACTAGAACTGAGGAGTTCTCAGAGCAAGGACACAGAATTGGAGCATGCAAAGCAGTGTATGTTCCCTCCATTCTCAGGCATAGATAGCAAGCAGATGAATTTTTCTCCACTTTGGGATGTACTGGTTTGGAACCCCAATAACACCATGTTAGCGTCAACAGTAAAGCAGGACTGCATATTGAGGAGTACTGTTACAAGTAGGGAAGGTTTAGGGTCTTTTTATATTACTGAAGCAGCAAAAATTTTAGGGTCTTCTTATATTACTGAAGCAGCAAAAATCTGTCTCATGATAGCATAAGATAGGACTCAGTCATAAGAAAGCTTAGGATTTTTTCAAGAATCATCTGATACAACGGAAGTTTCTTAAACCTCTAGGTCCTTGAATAAAGTTACTCTAACGCAAAAAGAAAAAAAAAAGGTATACTTTTAGTTTTAACAGTTTCAGTGAAGAAAATGAAAACATGCTCTCAGTGATTCAAAAGGATTACCAGTCAAAAAGCAAATTAAAAATTCCTCACATTTTTTGCATTTAAAAAAAATAATGTATTTGAGCACTTTCTTAATATCTAAGTACAAAAAAAAAAAAATCATGACTCAGTTGCTGAACATCCGACTTTCAAAACCTCACTGGTCTATAGCTGGATATTGAGAAAAATAAGGTTAGAAAACACTAGCATGTACTGACCCTCAAGACCTTTGAATGCTGTACTTCCTGAGTAGACTGGAATATCAGCTAATGAAGAATGAATAATGGATGTCTTAGAGGCTGCCAGAAGTACTTAGTGCTATTGAAAGTACAATATATAAAATGCATTAAAGAAATTATTTTTAAACTACATAGGTTTTCCTCTATGCATATCTTGCAAAATCACCTATGGCAAGAAGAGTATCTCAGAAAAAGCTCTCAGTCACTGTCTATAGACAGAGGAGAGAGTAATGCAACTATTTCTATTGAAGTATCACCCATAAACCAGCTCAGAGGCCTCAACATATTCTTGGGAGAAACACTCTTGTCATTAGTGAAACATGCAGCTTGCATTGAACATAATTTCCGTTCCATGTAATATCTATCCCCATTCACAAACAAGGACAAACTCTCACAACCACTTAATTTTGCCACTTTTATAATCTCCCGAAGAAAATAATTTTGTCTATAACAGCATCATGTAATTTATCTCCCATAGGCTGAAGAAAGTGTAGAATTAAGGGAATGTTGTAATGTTTATGGTTCAGGCTCATCACTAGCTCTGTTACCAAAATCAAATCGCCGATTAAGAATGCACTGGATTAAATAATGTTTAGCCTGGTTAATAGGACCAAAAAAAGCCTAAGTAGTAGTCAGTATACATGGCATTTTCTGCTATTTATTTTCCTGTTTTCGTTTTGCTGAAAACTCCATGAAAGCCAATTTTGCAATATTTACATTTGAAGGAAATGCAAAGGATTTTTTCTTTTATACCTATAAGCACCTGGCACAGTTTCAAGCTCTCTGCTGAGCATCTGCTGGAAGTTGTACTGTATTCTGCTCTGTCTACTTTTGGAGCTTAATATTTGAGATTATCATGATTGCATTTAATTTTGTTAAAAGAGATTAAGTACTTCTTAAAGCCACTAGTCTAGCTAAGAAAGAGGCAGACAGAGGTAGATCAACAGAGAAAGAGATCAAAAACTGAGAAGATTCACTTCAGAGAGACATAATAAACGGCCACCCCACCGAAATAGCTTTACAGACAGATCAAATATTGATAAATAGCCAACAGCCTCTCAGGAGAGAGAACACTTGATAAAAAAAAAACCAAACAAAACAACCAACCAGCTGTAGAGGAAAAGTGCAGTTTGGAGCTAACGGTTTTAGAGAAGAAATAAAATTTAAAAAAAACCTCAGTCACCTACGAAAGACACAATTTAGGTCAAAATAATGAACGCAAGAAATACCCTTTGAAGATAAATCAGAGAGATCCTTTACCAAAAGGGAGTTCACACACTAGTACAAAATAGCCAGGAGTCACCCAAGAGAAAATGCTTAGAAAAACATTAGGTCTTTCCCCTAGGTTTTATGTTGAATCCAATGGTACTTGGTTCTCTGCTCTCCAAATTAACCTGCAAGCCATCTAAAAGGCTTTTTTATTTATTACTTTGCATTCCTTGCCCTGAAACAATCTTTCAGTATTTTAAGTCTCCTGTTTTTAAATAACCTATATCCCAGTCTAGCCATAATAATTACTTCCTTCACCTGCACTACAGAATAACTATTCTGACAGGCAACCAAGAAGAGGTAGCCTAGAAAGACAATTCCACTGGTGGTGTTCTGATGGACGCTGCACATACGTACACAAATATAGAGGGCTATGTCTGGACTCCCACCTTCTGCAGCCAAAGCCCGGCACTTCCTGAAGCCTCGGTCCCTTTACTTGATGACACCAGGGAACAAGCTTCTGAAGGAAATGATACCCAAACCACACAATGAAGCCCCATGGGCTGTGGAAAACAGCATTTACTAAGAACAGAAAAAGTAGAAAATAACAGCTTGCATGACAGGTCTAGTTCAGCTTTGCAAAAGTTAATCTAGACGGTCCCAGTCTGGGTCAGGTACAGCATAGAAAGCAATTAATCTCTATTCCTGACCCTTTAGTTTGCCAGGCCCTGCCTTTCATCTCCAGATGTTCCAGCTATCTCTCAGTAAGCATCACTCCGCTAGTATGAAGCTCTCATTCCTTCTTTTGATCCCCCTGTGTCCAACATACCATATACTTTCCAAAGTCATTAGCCACTAAAGAAAACAGTGGCTTTGGAAAACACAAACTTTAAAGTCCTATTTTTATATCCTTTATATATGCAGGCATACATATATATAAAAATAATATATATAAAAGAAAAAAAAACCAACATGTGTTTCCTATCAATACTGATGCATGTTAATTTTCTAAACTGGCAGCGTTAAATCCATCGTCTCCATCTAAAGAGACAGAGTTTAGATGCTCTCACAATTCCATAGTCCAGATGAAATATGAATTGCTAAACGATTAGAGCCAATTTGTCATATATACAAGGCAATATACAAGAGCGATGCATACAGAATGCAAGGCATTGGCATGCAGAGCAATGCACCTAGACCACTCAGTTGCAGCACCAAATAAATCAAGGCACATCAACACATCAGTCAGCTAACTCTGAAAAGGAAATAAACACTGCTGCTATTACTGTACCTATTAGCCTGGTCTGGAAAGGAAAACTATAGCAGGAGTAGGGGCACAGTGTATCTCTCTCTCTCCTATATTGATCAAATCCCCTCTCCCCATAAACAGGAATGCCTTCTGAATCTGAGCTCTTTGTTTGGATTACTTAAATCTGACATGTTTGGGCAGATTTGCAGTTTCAAATTAACTTCTCAGCCAGTTTTAATAACTGACATACAAAATAAGCCCTCGTCCTTGGTAAGGGTCAAACGCAGTTTTCATTGGCAGCTGACTGAAAACAAATCTCCAGACAAAAAAAAAACACCAGGGAGCTGAAGATGAAGTGTAAATACACAGTAGCCTACAGGAACAAAACTTACTAAAGCTGGGTGAGATTTTCTGGTCTTCCTCACATCACATGCTGAAAAGTTTGGTTTGCTTCATTTTTAATTGTCATAATACAACATTTTGAAGAAAACTTAAGCTGGATCAGGTAAACAAATCAAGAGCTAGGAACTTCTAAGAATATTCCCTCTCTTTGCATTCTTAGCTGTTGGTATCCTGACAGAAGAATTTTCAAGATGGGAATTGGCTGAATTGTTTTTACCAACACCTTAATTTCCGGTAAAAATGTAAATTCAGGCTGGTGAATGCAATCTCTGTTTGAACTCACCAAGAACTATTTTTTTAAAGCCAAGAAACTCTATTTTGACTTTTTTTAACAATGAATCTTTCCACTTTGTTTCAAAAGGACATTATATTTATAAACTTATCCAAATTGAATTCGAAAGAAAACAACGAAAATTGGATTCACTGGCTATGCACATCCCTTTTTCTACTTTTTAAAACTAGCAAACCTAAACCAACATCAAACCCCATTCCCCAATTTATGGGACTTTTTGTTTGGTTGTGTTTTTTTTGTTTTTAAATATTCTCATGTCATACAAATATGAAGCATTATGTAGAAATTTAGAGTGTCGGGAGGTCTTTGCATCTTTTGCCACATCCATGAAAACCTGCTCATGTTTCAGAGTTAAACAAGATTTTTAAAAATCACATTTACAGGGAAAACTCTTGTTCTGCCCTTCCCAGTCTCCACAACAGGGATCTGCTGAAAAAGGGAGGCCACAACCTACTAAGAATGCAGAGAAAAATGCATGAATCTTGTAAGAAACTGGGTGTGGGCAGAAGAAATTTATGATAATCTGTGTATCTGCTCTGGTGGCAATGCAGTTCTCCTGAAACAACGCCTAAAATACTAAGCCCAGACAAGCTGAGACCCAGTCTGCTAATCTGCATAAGAAACTTGAGCACAGCCCAGTAATAAGGCAGCACAGGTTCTGCACCAGCAATACCTCACTTCTGGCCAGTTTCAGGAATAGGAATAACAAGTAGCGCCCACTCATGTGACCTGGGCAAAAGAGCCATGGAAGGCTGATGGACAGAGACTGATAAATTGGTTTTGTTAACAATTTTTTTAAATGGGTTTTTTATTTTCTTAAACAGACATACTAAAGTAGATACAGAGCTAAGATAATTGCCCTTTAAAGGTAAATTTCTAAATCCACCATTTCCCTTCTGAAAGGGTCCTTTTGAATTACCGGAAAATTACCCATTTTGCCCCATCTCCCCGACTTTTAAATGCATCAAGTGTTCCAACTTCCTCCTTGTGCTATCATATAAAAATATTTCAGGTATAACGCTTTCGATAACATTTCACACTTGCCCAGAGACATGCAGATAAAGGTATCATATGGCCAGAGTGTGACTACAAAGGTCCATGGCACAGAAGAAAGAACATACTGTAAATTCCAAGCACATAAGCATCCCTTAATATTTCTGAATGCTCTGTTCTTCAACGAGTCTAGTTTGTGGTCTGGGGAAAAGGAGATCAAAATCTATGTGTTTAAAGCAGTTTTATTTTATGCCACACAATCCATGAATTGTATAAATTGAGCCACGCATTTTGAGTACGTTGAAGTATTTTCTTGAAAGATAACATTGAAACAGTAAATTCTCATAAGTATCAAATCTACAGTTCCCCCTAGACATGGGAGAACCTATTTGTATGCAGTGGCATAAACCTATTTGTTTATAAGAAGTCACTTTCATTCATATCAATATTGATAACATCGCTGTCCGAAGATCAATATTACACAACAATTTAGAAACAAACTATACTGAAATGCATTAAACAAATATGGTACCTAAGCTGTGCCACACAGCTGATTACATTAAACGTACCATTAACATTTGTGCTATGACATGCATCAAAAATGGAACAGGAAACCATTGGTGTCTAAAGAGTTACACTTTCTACATCTTTAAAGGTTTGACTCTGAAATACTCAACACCCAGTAAAGTTGCAGATGCTCTGCAGGTGCTCAGCTTCTCTCAAGGTCAGTCCATTAGTGATTAACACACTAGTAAATACTTTTGAGGCCTGTGTTTTTAAAGGATCTCTCTCATTTTGCTGCAGATTTTTTTTTTTTTTTTATGGTGGCAGCTTTGTTACTTCCTGTTGTGAGGTTCAATAGAGTATGTTTTCTAGGTGGTTGATTTTTTTTTGTTTGCTATGTATGTCGATGGAGATAAGTGTTTTAATTACTTTTTTAATGTCTATGCTTTTGTATTTTCTTCCTCTCTCCATTTATTTCCTGCTGTTGAGATTACTGCCTCATCTCCACAGCAGGTGGCTCTTTCAAATTTGTTTTCTTTGTAAGCCTGGTAGATTTATTTTGTAATATAACTGCTCCTTTTAACTGTTTTTTTATTAATGATTTCTTTACTTTGGAATAGGTACACTTGCAAAGTTTGTAGGAATAATACCTTAATGGTAGTTAAAGGCTTCATTCATAGAAAAAGAAAAGCGAAAAAAAGTTAAAGACCTACAAGACACTCAGATTAGCCTTTTCTTACTGTCAAGTTAGAATGAACACTGTGTATACTAGATGTGAAAGAACACCCTTCACATCTATCATTAAGAGCCACACACAATTGCTGCAGGCCATTCTAAGTTGAACAGCTATGTTCATACCATAGCGTCATTTAAAAAAATCTGAATAAGTAGCTGAACCTGGAAGTAATGCAGTCTAGATGTCTCATACCTTATTTTGCCCCTACATGAGACACAGAGACAAGCTCTTGCAAGTGGTATTGAAATAACAGGAAAGAAGTAGTCAGATCAGCCAGAACTAAATTAGTTCTTATAATCCAATTTCTCTTCGAAAAATCTCTAGCCAAAATTTGACAAGAGCTAGGTATCAGAAACTGCAGATAGGAATCACAGGCAGAGTTTAGAATCAATCCATGTGAGTGATGGAAAGAAGGATTATGATCATGCAATCAGTATTTTATGTCAGAGCTTGGATTATAAAACTGCAGCCTTGTGCTCTGTCATCACAATATTTAGTGATCCCATGATCAGATTAGATTGACATCTGATGTTTACCAAAACGTCCAAAAGTTAACATTAGTCCCATCAAATACAGGGTCCACACCTACTTTGGTTGTATTGTAATCAGTCCAGCTCTTCTCAAGGCTTTAGCCTATACTCCGCAGCCTACCTCTAGTCTTAATTGTTCTTAATTTTATTGTGGTCAACATATGGGACCTGAACTTCCGATATTATTGGGTTAACGCTCAAGTGTGTCTAAGGTAATGCATATTAGTGAAAATCATCTATGTTTCAAGATGATTAAACAAATATCTGGAGAATTATGTGGTGATTTTGCAATTCTCTAATCTGGGTATTCAATTATGCACCATAAAGATTTTCAACTCTCAGTTTGACTTGAGCACCTATCTTCTAAAAGCACTCTTTTAAAATGCACACCTCAGAATTGAAGCATACAGTATCACTAACTGTTTTAAAAACATAATTCTTCAAAGGACACACTAGACAAAGCAAAACTAGGTTGGACAAAGATATACAGCTTCCAAAATTAAGGAATAGATGGCAATTCTAGCCTTTCTTCTCAGGCTGGGAACTAATACTTAAGGTTGCCACATTTGAAGTAATAGTCAAATTGAGGACGCTAGGAAGTTAGATGGTAGTCCTGGTGAAAGGGTTTAGAATCATAGAATTGTCAGGGTTGGAAGGGACCTTAAAGATCATCTAGTTCCAACCCGCCTGCCATGGGCAGGGGACACTTCCCACTAGATCAGGTTGCTCAGTGCGCCATCCTGCCTGGTCTTAAAAAACTTCCAGGGATGGGGCTTCCACCACCTCTCTGGGCAACCTGTTCCAGCGTCTCACCACCCTCATGGTGAAGAACTTCTTCCTAACATCTAATCTGAATCCACCCACCTCTATTTTTGATTCATTCTCCCTAGTCCTGCCACTACCCAACATCCTAAAATGACTTGCTGAAATGTGAACATTACTATGAAGTAAACCTCATCATGGAGAAGGATGAATGCAGAAGTCTGCTTACCTTCCTTCTGGTTCTATTCTGCCTGGTATTGTTTATTGCAGGACTTAAAGCACCGGAACAGTTTGCTATAAATCTTGATTTGTAGAACATAAGAGTTCTGTAAATTGTAATACAGAGCAACTGAAGAAACATCTGCCGTAAAAAATAAAGTGGAATATTGCTGCAAACCTTTCTCATGTCATCTTGGTAACATTTATTATACTGGCGACAAATCTGAAAAGGTCACTAGCAAAAATGCATTTAGTAGTCTCAGTCAAATCCATCACTAATATAAGAATGTACCATTCCACCCAGAAAAAGAACTTGCTCCATTCTGCTTACCACAGAGCTGAACTGGGTTTTTAGTCCTGGCTGGAATTTGGTCACTTCTCATCACCGGCATAATTTACCACTGGCGTGAGCTGTCATCGTTCAGGAGCATCCTTGAACTGGCATAGCAGGGATGCTGAAATTTAAGTTCTGACACGCTAATGTTGTCAGTTCCTATCCCCTTTCCTGCTGCAAGTTTGTTCCTAGGACTTACATGCCAAAGAAAAGGCACAGCAGGGCCGTTTCCTCCAGACGCCAGCCAGATAGTACTTGTCAGTGTGATGTGCTGTACCATGCTAGAGAAGAAAGTAGCCCCAGTGCTTGCTCTTGTTCAGTAAATGGTGCTGAAGCGAAGTGGCCACAGGAGCATGATCACCTCCTTAGGGACCGTGTATCAGCAACTTGAAGGACACAAAAAAATCTACCATCTCAGAAACCGCATGTCAAAGTAAAGTGATTTTTACACAACGCAGAATATCCAAATATGTAGAAACAAAAGTAAAATTAACTGGATGGAGAGATAGTGAGGAACAGATGTCTGAAAAGACAGCAGAAAAAATTACAATAGCAACAGTATATTTCCCCAAGCAGCTTCATTATAACTTACCTAATATGTCCAGTTTATAGGCAGTCATACTGGCATATTGGAATAATCAAAACGAATGAAAATTTATAAAGGGAAAATGAAATGTTAGCATAGAAGAGAACGCTTCATATTTATTTTTTATTACGAAAAAAGGAAAAGACCTTGAAAAGCTGGATAAATAGAAACTACATATAGTAAATATGCAGGAAATAGATAAAATGATAACAAAATTGGTGGAAAGCATTCACAAAGAAAAAGACGCAAATGCTTAGTTGGCATCACAAAGGAAAATAAATACTAGGCCTCTACACTGTTGCAAAGCAACAGTTCAAAAATTATCTACCAAAGGCAGCACAGTTATCCTGTGGAAATACATGAGGAATAATTAAGTCACGAATATTCTGGAATAATACTTCAGGTGCTGTACAGAAAGGAAGTTGCAATGAGGTGTATAGAGACAACATCAACTTGTACGAACTAAAATCATCCTGTACTTTTGATATAATAGTAATATAATAGTTGATAGGTGGTATCAAAGTATTAAAAATACAAGCACTGACTCTTGTAATACTGTTTCCTAAATCTGATGAAATAAAACAGTTAAGAATCACAGAAATATCTAACTGTAGCCATTCCTCTTAAACCCACTACTGTTACACTCACTGTGGCATGTTACTTCTATAGCTTCCATTCTATTTGAATATAGTGACTATCAAACAATAGGCTGGATCAACTACAGCTTTGCACCCTATTTAACTGTATCTATAGTAAATATCTGCAAAATCTTACCTATCCAGGAAGAAAATCCCACACATTAAATAATAATTCCAAAGTATAGGACTTTCTGGTTATTCATTCTATTAAAACAAAACAAGGATTCATTATAACTTTTTTTAAGTGTAAAAGTCTTCAGTGTAAACCAGCAATGTCTTCCAAACGCTGCTGATTACCACTTTTTCTGAAATTTTAAGATAAGAAACAAATATTGTTTCACAGTTCTTTGTTAAAATATTATATTGACTTATCTTAAATCTTAGAATATTAAAACATTAGGTTTGTCCACATGGAAGAACAAAAAGATGCTATAAAGCTTATTTAGTAATTATTCCCATATCATTCCGCCCATGCTGCATTTTTTAATCACTTCAGGTAAACCATCTCTACATATATTTTAAAACGATGCCACAAAAAAAGACTTCTAAACATTATTCATTTTTGTGCAGCACAGATCTACACCTGAAAACCTATCATCAGTGCATTCTGATGAATAGGTAATAATTAAATGTTTTTTTCCCCTTCTTCTACAGCATATTATTTGACCCATGATAAAACAATCTATCAAATTTCCATTTATTATTTCTACCTGAAGGGCTTTGCCAGCTCACACAAGCATAAATCTCCATTTGTCAGATTTAAACTGTACCTGTCCCAGCTGCTGTGAGGGTTCATAGCTCTTGTCCCTTAAAAATTACCAAATAGCATCAAGCAACATAACCTCCCTCCAGCCCTCGCTGACCCTCGCAATCAATAGTATTTGTAACCTGTATGCGCACAGTTAAGTAGAACAGAAGCTGTGCACTATCCCAGTTAACCACATTGAGCTGTGATACTAAAATCTGCTCCCCCGTGCCTCCTGTGATCAATTTTAATCTCTGGACCAAGAATGAAAGAATGCAGCCCCTGGTTTCCAAATTCATCTGAAACGGATGTTATAGATTTGTAGGTCTGTGGCTTTAATACAACCAGCAGTTCAAGGAAAAAACACATCTAAGCTGTCATTCATTCTCATTATCCTCAGCATATTTGGGATTTTCAGAAAGCAGCGCAAAACACAGGAAAATGCACATGTACTGACTTAAAGTAAGCTCCCTTTGTTAAAATACCATCAGGTAACAATTTTTGTTAGAACCGTATCCATTACTGCCACTGCAGGTAAGGTGGAGCTCAGCCATTCCATTATGACTACTCTGCTTAAAGGTTTATAAATAGTCTGTCAATATTAATTCCTTCTGGAAACGTGTCATATATAGTAAATTAAACAGAAATTCCCTAGAAATAATAAAGCCTAGTTCTGCTCTGTTAAAAAGAAACAATTATGGAAAGAGAGTAATTCAGGTTTCTGATACTATTTGTTCTCTTACATCCAAACTAATTTTATTTAAAAGAAGGCAAATTTGCCAGCCAATTAATCTAATTAGACAACAGTATCTGAATGTAGAAAAGGAAGAAAGCAACTTTAGAAACCTAGTCTGGTAGAAAACGTGCTTTTTGAATCTCTCACACACTACCAGAATGCATGTTTCCAAAGTTCTCGTAACTGCATATTTATAGGCTTGGCTATTTTGGCTCCTCGTCAGCAGCTCCAGTGCCATGAATCATCTATCAAAACATTTGAGAAGACTTTCTTACTCACTTCTTTAAAGCAACATTCTGAAGAGACACTTTCAACTTGATTACGCTCCACTGTTCACTATCAATTAAGAAAAATAGCACACAGAGTTTTATAATTGCAGGTGAATAGTAAGTACGCATCATCAGAGGCTTTATCTTCTCAGATTGTCACGTGCTGTGTGTCGGTATAGAGTATGCTGCAAGAAATATGACATTCTTGTAACATGCTGGAGGGTCAATGAGCTTTCTCAGTCAGGTCATCTACCCACTTCACATTGATGTCCTTATCATTAAGCACATATTTAGCTGCCTTTCCTTTTAAAAGCAGCTGGAGCAAGGAGTTTTATGTAAATACCCTGTTAAAGGGATATTCTCCTACAGAAGTAGATCGGCTGAGAAACATTAAACCAACTATGTTGCTAACCCTGCATACTGTCACATACTGGAAATAACTAAGCAAGGTCCTACTTTGACCAGATCGTATTCTGAGTAAGAGTCAATGACAGAAAAGAAGTCATAAGTTGTCTACTTATTCTAATCCCTTATTTAAATCTGAATTCCTTTCCCAGCATAAGTATACATTCTATTCCATATGAAATTTTATTCAAAGGCAGAGTGTCTTTATTAACGAATTATACCACTTTTGTCAAGTGCCTGTGTTTTCCTTGGGTGTTTCACTTACTGTTGACAGGGCACGAAGTTTGGTACTGGGATGTTTCTGGTCAGAAATATAATACAGTTGAACCTCAGACACTGTACGGCCATTACCGAGAAAACAGATAAATGATGGTGAAGATGATGATCTCTAAACGCCTCCTCAACAGCCAACAGTGAAGAACATGAGGTGAAACATTGTCACCAAAGATCACGGGACAGGTACCTGGCTTGTAGGTGCAGAAATCTGCACAGGTACGCACACAAGCTCCTTCCTCCTCTTAAGCTCATTCTTTTGGTGGCTAAGTGAAAAAATTAAAAATGGGAAATTTATACTTACATTAAGCAACTAGTTTTTGTTACTTAAAGCATCAACAAAATAGGAACCTGTGTCCCTTTTCCATCCATGAAGAGATGGCCATGTCCATAGAGATGTCTGTTTCAGAAAGTTATGAGTAGATGCCTAAAATTCCTCATAGCTAACGGTGCAAACACTTCCGTGGAAGTGTGTGGTTCCCCTGACACAGCACCTGAGCCACACTAATGTTCGTCCAGCCACACAAACATACCCAGGAGTGAGCATGAGTCCTTAACGGTGCTTATGAGTCCTTACACAACTTCTTGGTGCATATTTTTGTATTTGCAGTTCTACAGCAGGAAGATTCTCTCCCAGCGGAGTTTCAAATAGTAACAAAAACAAGAGGCATCCAATCAACAATTAGAAAATCAAGTTACACGGTCCCAACACGGCCCTCTAACAAGGACTTCTCTGTGAAATGTTCATGCTTGTCTAATGCTGCTGCTTTTAATCCTTTCACACCAGTGGGTCCTACATGCTTGCATTAGTGCTAATGTAAAACAAATGAACATTTTATGCAAGGATATCCACTCTCTCCAAGTAAAGGGGTTAATACCAAAGTAAGCTTTAGCGATGTAAATTATTTTCCCCATGTGGCTGAAAAACTTACATGAGTTATTCATTTAAAAATTATTAGCATATGAAATCATTATTATCTCTGCAGTTAATATACAGTTCACTGACAACCTTTTGGACCATTACAATTAAGAAAGGCAGCATCTTTAATGAAGTTACAAAACACATTGTTTATTAAATAGCAAACTGTACCTTTAATTACTTTAAATATTATAATCTGATGAAAAATTATTTCATAAATCTCAAGACAAATTATATCAGAGATGAAGTATGCATTTTGTTCCTCTATGAATTCTAAACAGCACTTTCAATTTGCTTACAGGTTTCTGTTGTATGCAAATCTGCCCTTGAAATTGCTTTCAAGTGCCTAAATCCAATGCCACTATCATAAATTTAACATGCAGTTTGTGCTATTCTTTCATTTTAAAACGGATTTCATTTTTGTCAAAATTAAAATTTGGCAGTTCTAGTAAAATGCAGCTTTTCTACTAATCCTCAGGAGGTAAAGGGAAGATACGTTTCTGTGGGGGTCCTGAAACCAGGCTCATTGAAATAAAGACCACTTGGGGGTCACTCTATTTTATTATTTGACTGTTTTGAGCTGTCTGTCCTGTATTAGACCTACCTGCTTGATGTGCTGGCCCCTATCTGAGAAAGACTAAGTGCTGCACAATTAAAGAAAAAGTTTAGTTGTTCCTAGGATTAGGTCCTTCACTGTGCTTTGGATCAATTCCAGACCAAAGTCAGTATTAAAATGCTCTGATTTCTGCATCGAGACAAAATTAATACATACGACATCATGTCAACATCAACTTGCCACTGAATATTTTGACACTGTTTGGAAACTCTCAGTTAGCTATCAGACCTTCTCAGTCTAATCAATGAATCTTGAAAGCACAGAGCCTCGCTCTCTTTTCACGATTTGCACAGACAATATTTCTGTCAAAGACATACAATGTAGCAAGTTTGTAGCATAAAGGAATTGAAGTTAATTTCTGTGCTTTCATGATTCATTGATTAGCCCAAGAAAGTCTGGTGTTAGGGACCAAACTGAATACAGCACTTCAAACAAACCCCTTCCTGGGTGTGCACCTAAATACTCTGCTTGATTTGGGCCCAAGTATCTCCAGGATCCATACCTTGTCTTCCAAAAGACCTGTATGTCTCTACATTACTGACATGCAGTTTAGTAGAGAGAGTGCCTTGAAGGCAAAGAACATCAGGAGTGCCAGGAGACTTTCAGAGCAAGCCTTCTTATGTATTCAAAGATGTTCAAAACCTGACTGGATACAATCCTAGGCAACCTGCTCTAGCTGACCCTACTTTGAGCTGGAGGGCTAGGCTAGACAATCTCCAAAGGTCCCTTCCAACTATTTTATGATTCTATCAAATACCCCCTGGTTGAGATCCTAAGCTATGGAAAGATTTCTGAATTTTTTATCTGGGATTTGAAAAATCCACTAATAGAGTTAGGTAAAAGAAAAGTATTCCCTACTAGGGCATAGGCACCAGATATTCACAGAAAATTAAGATAAAGGCGCAGGCACCTACGGGCACCTTCTGCATACCCTATATGTTTCTATCAGTTACAGGGCTCTTCTAGACAATGGCAGTGTACTAGGAATCGGACCCATTCTTCACCTACCCATGTTACACAGAAACAAAGCCAGAGATAGAGAATTAGAAAACACAGCTCTCACACAAGGCTGGAAAGTTAATTTCTGAAACTTCCTCATTCCAGAATCTGCTTCACATGATTCCATTTAGTACCATACATACTTGCTTGCAGAAACCACATCTTGTCACTCAGTCCCTTTCCCAGTAAGTGATAGAGTTGGGCTTTTCTTATTCAACAAAAATATTCACTAATCTTGTAAAATAAGAGTGTAGGACAAGGCTAAGGACTTTAAATAAACATTTTAATAGTATTTTCCTTCGTTTTCAGATTAAGTTATTAGTATTCAAAACCAATTTCTTAAATACCACTACCTACAGTCGTGAATAATCACAACACAAAAGAACAGTAATTCTACTTCTGATATAGTTTCCTAACAGGTTACAACTGATACTGCTCAATACTGGAGCTTCCTTAAAGTCCATGTAAAAACCCCACCATGCAGATGGAAAATACTGATTTATACGTTCACTGCTCTCTTGACAAAACTGTCTTTCAGAAGTTCAGCATCACCAAATCAGTTACACCAAACCAAGCCTTTCACATCAGTATTTTTAATGATTAATTAGTTTTGCTTCACATATGAAATTAGACTATGCCCACTTGAACACTTGCCACAGAATAACTTTAATTAACCTTAGCAACAACAACAGTTGTCTGAGAAGAGAGACTCACATAAACAGAATCATATGCTTAAAAAACAAAAACTACCTCTGACTTCTGTGTACTGGTAACCACCAGTTTATTTCTGATTATATTATACAGGTAAGTAGAAAACAAGTATTCACTTAGGCATTCAAATACAAAATCAGTTCTGTATGTTAAAAGTATAGCATGTGCACCAAAAACTACCAGTTTGATAACCGTGTGCTGACAATCACATCACCAAACAAACATACGCACAGATACAGCTCCATACCCCTAAGTACAGGACTTTCCAAAAGCTCATGCCCTCAAATTTTTGAGGAGAAGGATTGGGATTATAACATCCCTTGAGTCTGCAATCAAATGCTGAGCAGATATATATTGAGATATCAGACAGCTGCTTTTTTTCATCATCATCTCCATCATCAATTTAACAGAAAAGAAAAAGCCATTTTCAGAGACTCACAGCTCAATAACAAAGTAATTAATTAAGCCACGTTTCAGAATATTTGAACAACGAAAGTGCTGAAGGGGCAAGAACCAAAACTATTTCTAAATGCAGTCTTTGCCAGATATAAAGAGATTACTATTGAAGCACCACAGGGAAGGTTTGGGGGACTTTGCTATTTACTTATTTATCCATTCAGTCACTTACACTGATAGTTTAGAATACTGTACTGAAACTAAAGGTCCTAATTATATAAATTTTACAGAATAGGGGAATATTAATTTTTAAAAGGTAAATCATATATCCAACTAAGTTTACTTGAAAACCTGAAAAGAGATACAGCAAATGGAGCCATCAGAAACATGCCATAAATGCCATATTATCTTGACATTGAAGAAGAAAGAAAACAGAATATTTAAAATTTCTGAAGCCTTGCAATTAAATGTGTAACAAATGCAGAATTGGTAGCTGTACTGGAAGACCCATGAAATTAATAAAATGAAGGTAGTGATATTAGAGCAACACCTTCTTCCCATTTTCATTGCATGTAGAAATGCAAAGCAGTTTCACAAACTATACTCTATGCTTGGCTGCATGAGTTATTTCAATACCAATAGTAACAAACAGCACTTTACTGTTTGTAGTGTTTTCTGTTTTCACGGTGCTATACAGTCAATCCTTAAACTATCCAGTATCCAGATAACAGTTAAACATTTATCCCTGCACTTTACATATGTGCAAAGAAATTTAAGTGATTTGCTGAGGACCATACTTTATATGCAAGGTTGCAATGGCCCTTGGGCATTCACACAACAGGATTTAAAAGGGCTGGAATGGTGGATCTTTCATAACCAGAATCTTTCTGGTCCAGGAAGCATGCAGACTATTTCCTGCCTATGATAGTGCTAGCACAAGCATTGTCTTAACAGTTATCTCCTTCAGCTGGAGCTCTGGAGGCACTCAGATCATCTGTGTCCTACACATGAATCAAGGTGCCAAGAGAAGTGAGCAATATCCTTAAAGGCCACTCTCTATGGTCTTAGAAAGGCCTTGGAGACTGGAGGGGCTCTCCTCAATGACTAGAAACAGGAATCAAGCCTCCAACATCTATTCATTATTGTAAAATGCCTATTTTTGCAACTATTTTCCTTCCTTGTTATAAGGAGATGGATCATATCTACAGGCCACGTTTCATCACAGCTATTTCACCAGTAGCCTGTACAGAGTGGACACAGGTAGAAAGATTCGCACATATCGGCGGGCAGCTACATCCTCTGCCTTTGAGAAACGTGTGAATGCTAATATTAAAAACCTAGGAATAATATGTTGTCAAAGGGTTATTCAGAGAGCAAATCAAAATTAGCACCTAATTAAAAGTCCCCCTGCTTCTATGGACTCCACACAGAGTAGTAAGAGCTCAGCTGCAGAAGCAGCACAGGAGGTGACTGTTTAATGAACTGTACATTTGAATGAGATGGTCACTTGGTGTCAGCACAGACAATAGCAACCTGCCTTCATGATTACTGGTTTCCACTACTTGACTTTTTTTGGACATGTCTAATTATACATCTTCTCTTACCTGTCACCTAGCAACCTTAGCTGTGATTTAATTGTGATTTAGAAAAAAAATATATATATATATTGGCTGACTTAATATGCTTATTCTTTCAGTTTGATAAGTAATGTAATCAAAACCAATGCAAAAATCCTCAAAATAGACACATTACCCCGTCTTTCAACTTATTACAACTGACCAGTTAGTAGAGGTATTTCTATAAATACTTCCCTTTTTTTAACTTTAGATCTTATTTAGTATATGTGACAAACAATGTTTTGCAAAGAACAGAAGGATCTCAATTCAGCAAAACACATCTATTCCATTATTCTTTTACTTTAAAGAAAAAACCTGATATCTGTTACCAAAGGGAGGAAACTACCGAAAATGTAGCTAAAATAGCTATATGAACTCTTTGCTTAATTTTAATCCTTTCAATTTTTATCTTCTTAATGGCTATTGCTCACATCTTTCAGCTTTTATTTCTCCATTTTGCTTTTTTTCAGAGTATGCATTCTACTATATAAAAATTTTCTTCCTTTATATTCCCTTAATTTGTTCATTTACATTTCCTTGTAGATATATTTTTGTTGTTTGCTTCCCCTTTATCTACTGTTTCTTCCAACTCTCCAACATTTTCTGCAGGGTTTTCCCATTCAGTCTTTCCTTTCCAGGCTCACAAAGCCAGCAGTGTCTCTAGAGCAACTGAAAGTACAACACTCAAACACCACTTGCCTAAGGGCCCAGGGATTTGTCAGCTACAAGCTGCTTTGGAGAAAATGTTGTAACTTAGTTATATCATTGCCCTAAAAAATGCTAGAACTTAAAGCACTTCAGGTTGGTACTTTAAAATACAGACAACGTGTATTTAAAAAAAACAGCAACAACAACAAACCCACAAAAAACCAAGATTATCAAACAACAACAGCAAAAATTCTCCAGCAAAGTAGTAAGCCTAGTGGAGAAGTAATACCTTGCATTTGATGATTTGGAATTTTCTCAATCTGTAGATCACTACAAGGGGTTAAGGGGGCTGTGGAACTGCCTCACTGAAGAAGTTACGGTGTTGTAACAGCTGTATATGGCAGTATCTGTCATTGACTGCTATACTGTAGAAAGCGCAGAGATGACATGAACACACCCAATACTAGAGAAAAATATCATTTATACTTTTAGCAGATGTCCCATTGGCTTAAAATTCTACATTAAAAACACACACAGTTAACACACAATTAAAGTAATTTCTTTTCCTGCATTAAAAAAAAGAGCTTTGGGTAGTTTTTTCTTGTTACCACTTTTTTACAATGTCTATCATAGGTTGTTGTACTGCAAGGATTTACACTCATACTGAAGTCCATGTACTGTAAGTTAAAGTGGTCTGCTGCCACTGTCTATTGAGGTAAACCTCGAGTCCAGACCAAGTGAGCTCCCTGTACAGAAGGCAAGCTCCCCCTCAAGCAAACCTTGTTTATATATCCGTCATTCAGACAAGACACCGAGCATGGTGTGCGTAGTCACTCCAAACACTGCATCAGAACTGTGTAGACGTAGCCATAAATGCCACTGGAATTACTTACATTGTGTAAAGTGAGGTCTGTGCATAAGCTTTTGTGAGAACAAGGCCTAACGCCGTTTTTAACATAAAAACATTTTACACAACTCCTCCCACACTTCTTAAAACTGCATCCCTAATTATGGAGCGTGGAGATCTACTATAAGTGATTGATGTTGTTTTGTATGTTGTTATGGAAACAAACCAAGTAGGAGTTTCTGCTTTGCATTTAGAATTCCGAGTCAGATTTTACAGTAAATAACTAAGCTTTCCAGTGTATAAGCAACAACACCATATGGCCATTAATCTCCGCCCAAAGACTATGTCCTCACTTGCCACTACTTGTTAAAATTAAGGTCTTTCTAGGAATAGAGTAAAACTCAATGGACCTGTTCCATCCTGTCACTGGTCAGTGAGCAACAAAATGTGGTTGTCTCAATTAGGGACAGTTTGTAAGCGTGAGGACTAGACAAACTTGATCAAGACATTCACAAGAAAGTAATGCTTAATCCAAACTTGAATTGGCAAATTCTGCAGCTCTCAGGACAGAACACCTGCCCTGGGGGTGCTACAGCCATACACAGGAATTTATGGAATGTAAGTTCCCATCAAATGAATAACATATCTAAGTTAAAAGTTACTTTCTGAAGCATTATTTTAGTATTGAATACGTGTGATGTGGGCTCCTTCCAAACAAGAAGGAGACCAGTGTTCCCTAAGGAACTTACTGTTCAATAAACAGATATTTGCAAAAAGGTTCTGAGTGAGATGAAAAGTGAAAGCCACATGAAGAAAGAAAACATTAAAGGGGTACGGTTTAGTAAGAAAATAAAATTAATTTTGCTTTTGTGGGCGTTAAAGGACCTGGATGATTCCAGTCCCAATCATTCTTGGTTTGTGCATATAGAGATAAACTTCAGCACTGCATATCTGAATCCAGCCCTGCACTGTGGCTGTCTCCTGCTCCTGTGCCTGACAATGGGATTGACTATCTTTTTCCTTCGGGTCTCCTCCAAAGACTACTGTAACTCCACAAGGACCCTCTCTGCCACCAAAAGGTATTACTGATTACCTTAGTTCTTACTTTGTACATTCCTGGACAGGTTCCCAAGCAGATAAAAACATTCTCCCCAGAGTCATCCCAAAAAGGGAACTATGGTACCAGACAAATCACTTTTTAATGTGGTCACCACCAGTTCATACATTAGTGGAAATCCAGTGGCTTTCTGCATTGTGCACTCCTTTGTCCCTTCTTGGGGTTAGGCCAGAAGCACTTCTGGATTTGCCCAAACTGATCGTTACTAGCCCAAACATAAAACAATTCTTACAGGTGGCCGTTTCCTGGCTGCTGAGCATTATCAGACAGGCCTCAACTGGCCTCGGAGATACGCACCTTGATCAAGTCAAAACCTGTTCTGTCATTAAGGACCACCAGCAAACCTCAACAACAGAGGATCCCTCATTTGACTTCCATGCATGTTCTCAAAGACGCTGCAAATCTGCCTTTTTGATAATTGCATTGGTTGGTCAAAAAAATAGCCAGTCCACCCCCACAGGGCATGACCCTTACATCCCCAGGAGCTGCAGGAGGGGAATGGAAACTGCCCTCGTCCCGCTTCATCATGTCCTTATTCTGGCTCTTGATTCTACCACTGATTCCAATTTTTCTTGCTCATATTTTCGCTCTGAAGGAGTTTAATATCACTCCAGTTAGGCTGACAAGCTTCCTCACCCAGTCCTGACCAAGAGACACTTCTGCGTAGGAAAACACTAATCATGAGCCTCTCTTGACACTGGATATTTATGCTACCCTAGCGCCCTTTGCTGCATCCCTGGGTGATTTCTAACCAGGCCTTAATGTGATCCCATTAGTTATCCTGTAGCTTTGGGGACATCTAATATACACCCTGAGTGTGTACAGCTACGGATATAACCCTTACAGTCCTCTGCTGCCTCCTCCTAACTCTTTTTACTTCAGACATCAGGCTTCAGGAATCAGGCTGAAGGACAGAGTTTAAATATCCTTCCTGGTACACAGAACAAGTTTGTCCATCATCTCAATAAGCAGTGCAAAGCGTCTTTACAATGAAACATTCAAGAGGACTAAGTAAAATAAACAGCAGTCTTTTGTTCAGGCTTCTTTGCCTGAGCAATGTTTTACAACCTTTGCGCCAAGTTTCTCTTTTTATATCAGAAGGGAAAGCAATGTCGTTTAGATGGTGCGGAAGGTGAATCACAGGACTTGTAGTATTACAAAGGCAGGTATTAGGAATATTATAAGGTGTTTCACAGGTGATGTAATTGCCGTTATTTTTGATAATAAAAATCCATTGAAATTAAGATGTGAATTACACATAAACGTAGCCATAGGGCTGCACTTCTAAAATCTCAGCTGAGTACTCGATTCTCATCCAAAAGTGAAACCAGGATTGAATAACCAGCAGCCAATGCTACTCCTCTACAATAAGAATAACTAATACAGAGGGAATGAAATGAAAGGAGCTAGCAATGCATTTCCCCCCCAGCATATCAAGCAGGTTTTCATACTGAAACAGTGGTCATCAATCACTACCTCATTACCAACCTGTCATCTGGGTTTAGGCTAAATGTATTCTGGCTTGCTGCCATACTAAATGTTCAATGAAACATCCTTAAGGCTCTCTACAAGTTCAGCTGAAGTCGCACATGCTATACATCAAAGAGGAACATTAGCGTTATCATAGCTTAATAAATAGTGCCATTCTGGCAACGTAATCCTATGTTCTAGAGCTATCTTCCATTCTCAGTATTATACTGCTTAAGTAAACAATCTTGCTGTCTTATGTGAAGTTTATTTAGTGATAAATGCAGGTAAAGATAATTAGTCATACTGTTATAGATACACTTCCATCCCAGCTGAAGAACGTGAGCAAAAATAGCACAGGATTTTAAAAGCACACAGTGACATAATGAACTTTATCTTGAAGCATTAGTTCATAATTCTTGCGTATTATAGTTTATTATCCAAGTTTCACTGCATTGGAAAATGATGACAGCTGAAGGGCTCCAAATCAATGCCTTTTCAAAACAACATTGGCTTGAACACAGGACTTTTGCATACCCCTGGGATGCAATATGTCCACTAAGATGACTACAAAATATATTTCAACAGCTGTGAATACTACTTGCTTTGGGAATAATTCCCAACTTAAGTAAGGATACTTATAATTTGTCGTTCATTTCCACGCACAGTTGGAGCACCGAGTCCTGAATCTGTTTTCAAATTAAAAAATGCTATTAAAACATACATTTAGATTCTAAAGAGGCAGAAGCTTTAAGAGGCACCTTAAAGCAAAGCCTAATAACACAGTTTTATTTATGCGAATCAGTTTAGACACTTAAAATAATTTTAAAATAATGAAAATTTATCTAGAAATTTAAGAATACTTCTTTTGACCTTGGATAAAAACTTTCACCTATAAGCACTACAATTATTATGCAATCAGGTCCTACTATTCTTTAACTAAAATATGAGAAATGGCTCCAATATATTCAGTCACAGATTCTCCAAATTATTTTAAGCATGTAGCAGGAAACCTGTCTTGACTAGTAAGGTGGGCTTGTTATACACAAAACACATTGAACTTGAGCCATGGATTCAAGCCCTTACCTATATCTGGCACTGTTCCTTTCCATTGTGCACTGATCAAAATAAAACTGTAGCTGCAACGGCCCTTGACATAAGTACAACTGGTAAGGGAGAAAAATCAAGAGTCAGCATCCTTCCTTTAGTAAAAAAGTGACATACCAAAGAGTTCTCCCCACATTAAGTTAAGAGAAGCTGGAAACACTTTTCAACAAGTAAAGGATAAAAATTTCACGGTGCTTGGATGGTGTCCCTCTTGAGAAGGTATGGCAGAAGATGTTGTTTTCAGAGCGCATGTCCTGCTTGGCAATAACAATGCTGGATGTGGATTCCTTCTCCCATGTGCTCGCTGAGGCATGCACACGTGAGGAAAGTCAATTCACTTTTTTAACTGAAGTTCTGACAAACTGGAGCTAAAGGCTGCTAAATGATTATTCTGAACAAGGCTTACAATGTATATTGCTTGCTTAAACCAGGCTCTCACTTCCCTGTTCTGTTACCTCATCTTCTAAGCCACTTAACTAGAAGTCAGTCTTGGGACAAATTTGTTTCTGTGAAGTGCTAGCAACAAAGACTGGATTTATGTGTGTGTATATATATATATCTGGAGAATGACCTTGTCCTTTCAACTTTGAGTTGTCTCACTTTTTGCTTGCCGATTCTACAACCTTTAAGTTCTCTTGTGCCTTTAAGGCAAGGTCTCTGCTACAAAAAGGGGATGCTCAAATAGCTGTATTTAGTGCTTAGAAAAGGTGAGATGTCAAGAAGCAGTAGTAGATGCACAGTTCTGGCACTCTTGAGAGCAATAAGTATGTATTTTGTGCAGTTCCCACTCAGGTCTGCAAGGAAAAGCCATCATAAGTTTTTTCTTCTACTCTTTCTATTTCTGCACATATATAAAGGGCCAGGCATCAAACTTGTTATTACTAATGAGTAATAATATAGCTTTAAAAGCTTACACAGATTTCATTTAAGCCAAACATTAGATGCAAAACACATGGCTTCCACCAACTGCTTTAGTAATAACTTCAGTGGAAACAAGATCAGAACTTTTATTCTTAAATTTACACACTGTTCGGCTGGTTTTGTTTTTTTTTTTTTTAACAAGGATACTAAAGAGAAAGCATGAAAAAAAAAAAAATGTTGCATGTGAAAAACCTCACTAGATTCTTGATAAAACCAAGACTGTTCTCACAGGACTGCAGTAATAACAGTTCTGTCCTTAACCCTAACCTTAACTCAGTGGCATTTTAGAGGTTTTCTACAACACTGTTTGCCAGCTTAATTCAGAAGCTGATAGTAATGAATAAACACCAAAAAAATGAAAAAGAGCATAAAAGATATATCCATTAAAGGTGTACTACCATTTTCCTGTGTATTTGGTGCAGAACAAGGGAAGGGGAAAAAATGTATTCGGCTTTCTACATACCTTTTTTATAAAAGCCTGCACATGGGCTTGCAGCCGTTCTGTCCTCTTCCATGCCTTATAGACTTAGCTGCCCGATGACAGGATCCAGATCCTTCAGCATGGAAATTATCAGATTTACAATGCTTCTTACAGCTTTTGATTCTCAAGTGTCCATTTGGCTGCAACACTAAATTACTGCAACATCCATGTAGCATCACTATAAATTTTGATTATCTCCTTCTTTAGGTTTGTTTGGTTTGGATTTTTTTTTTCCCCCCCTCTCTCTATAAATATACATGGGTCAGGATCCTGTGAGGACTCAGAGGACTTAGTGTCCAGCTGTTCTTCCATATGTTCTCTAGGCCAACACCTGCTGCAGAGATACTACCAAGGCCTCATGGTTGGCAAGCTGCTCTAATTCCACCCAGCTTGTAGGTTGAAAGGTCACTCCTTTAATGTAGTCAGTTTGTGGCTTCCACATTAAAGAGAGGGAGTTGCTATCACTGCTGGAGCTCTATTTTATGAAACTCAGTGACAGTAAAACCAGATGCCCTCCACTTTCATAATTGCTTTAACTGTCTAGTACATCTTAGAAAAATAACTTCTAGGGCCTGATGAGAGGACGAGCAAACCTCTCCACGAACAAGAGAACCTTCTAACACAAAGCTATGATATTACTCAAGGACCCTAAAGAACTGGCTGAAGGCATGGTCTGAGGACAAGATTAATTTCCTCCTCTTTTTATTGCAGAGATACTATGAAAAGAGAATTGAAGATAAAGTGCTTTTTTCTACTCTCTAACTCCTACAATAGAGGAGCCGGGAAGATCAAAACAAGATGAAGAACAGAGCAGAAAAGGCTGTATGTGAGGAAGGCAAATGCAATGAATAGAATCTAACAGAATCTTAAACAAAATTCTGATAAACAATGATATCCCTAAGTAACTAAATACTACATGACTGCTACACTGTAGCTCTTCAGCACTAAATTCCATAGACAAATCAAGGTGTGAAAACAAGTTCAAGGCACATAGCAGTACATCATCTGATTTTACAAAAAATCGGTATGCCTTACTAAAATATTTACCAGATTATATTTTCTTTACATGATGGGAAAATACATCTTTTTTCTGCCTGTTTATATACACTGAAGTAACCAGTGCTGAATCCCAAGAGGAAAAATATTTTAGATGCCTACTGAATTAGAAAAGAAAGAAGATAAGGTATACACAAATAATAGGTGTAGATTTATGGAATAGCATCTCCCTATTGCAGAGAAGTCCTCCCCAGTCACTGACCTGGTACAAGATAAGGACATGGGAAAGCAGGTTGTAGCTTTGCACTGTCCCACCTTACCAATTTCCAAAACTAGAGAAAAGGCAGTTTTCTCTAACGCTGGAGTCAAGGCACTCCAACTTGCCTGAACCCATGTAGAAGTTTCATGGAGGTGAGTCTACACCATCATTATTAGCTCTACATGATTGGAACTCTACGGCAGCTCTGAATAGAATCAAGGGACCTGACATCAGATGGACACATGCAGTCATGTACCACAGAACGAAAAACATCACTTTATAAACTAAGGGCAGTCTAGAAGACTACTCAGCAACTACAAGACTAGCGCAGAAGCACACAAAAGTAAAACCTCCAGCTGCAAGCCATTGCTCATATTAAAACGCACAACTTATGTAGGGAGAAGGGAATTAAGCCTTTGTTCATAAACACGTTTAAGGCAAATCTACAAACTTTAATGACACTACAAATGAATTCATTTTCCTGATTTCAATGTCAAAGTTGCATCAATAAATTCTTTCCTTTTTATTATCTAAGAGAGAATCCTTTCTGTTCATCTGTGCAGTTTGAACAGCTGTATATGGTGCCAAATGCAAACATTTGAGGCAAGTTCCAGCATATGAAGTTTAACCCTCATTTCTGTCTCAATGAAAGATGCAAGAATTCCAATTAGGTTGATTTTATGAACCAGTTAAATGATTTGTATTCAGAGCAACATTTAAAATCCCCATGACAAAGTGTACTTGAACAAAAAAACCCTGCTTGTGACACATCCTTTACAAGTAATGTGTTTTCATTTTTCACATGTTGCATCTCATTTATTTTATTCAGGCACACACAGTTAAATCTACAAGATAAGGTAAGTTTCCAATACCTTTGAAATAATAAATCATTTCTTACAGATGTTTTCACCCACTGCAAAGCTGCTGCTCATTAATCAAACATTATCAGTATCTATCACTGCCCAGTGCTAAACAGGAAAGGCACCTCATTTTGAATTTTGACTTTTATTCACTGGTTAGTCCCTGACCCCTATACTACTGCATCCTTATTAGAAATATGGAAAGCCCTACTGCATGGCATATCTTACTACAAGGAGTTTTAGAAGGAGTGTTATATAAGCAGAGGCATATTTTTCTTTCAGAACAAAAGGAAACAAAGTCAAGCTGCTCTTCAAACTGGCAACACAAATGCAATAACATTGTCTTCAAAGCTCTTTTCCAATACCTAAGTAAAATGTAACCATGTAAGCAAACTATTTCTGGTCAAGATCTTTTCATATCTGAAATGTTGAAATAAATATATACCAGGCACTATGCAGGATACATTTCATTTTTGATAAATTATTAAAATTTCATTTCTGAAAACAATACACCTTTAACAGCATAATCCTACAGGGGAGAATTAAAAAAACAATGGTACAATGTGAGTAAGAAGTTACCTGATAATAAATTTCAACTTCCTTGTGATCATTAAGAAATTGCTGGAGTCATGCCAATAATGCAAAATAAAATTTTCATTATTTAATTTGCTACTCTGGTCATTACATATCGTTTTCAAAATACTGGGATAGAAATGAAATCTGGGGAAGCATCACAAATTGCATGTGGTTAGGAATGAAGATTTATGCAGCTCCAAGAAACAGCCTGAACGTTTGACAGCAAGAACAGTCTAGCTTCTCCACAGGACTTTTACAGTACTGAGCACTTTTATAACCCTTTTAGTTCTAAGTTTCACTAGTCTCATATGACAGTATAGAAGAATGAAGTCAGCCAGAAGGTCAATAGCCAGAACCCAAGTCTCACTCTCAGCAGAGCATCACATCACATCACATCACGTCACGCTGCTTCCCTCCAGTGATCTACTGTGGTGCACGATTTACATTTTTGTTACCAACCAAGTGAAAAATTAAAGGCAATGAACATGGCTTCCAGTTAAAAACAACTACCATCTCCTGCCACAGATGCAATTCACTCAACCCTCCTTTGACTAAACATTTTGTTTGCAAATTCTATAGCTTTCTGAATGAACAGTGAATGCCACACTTGTATGTATGATTATTCACTCTGCAAGGCTGATTAAACATATTCCATTCTTGCAAGCATGGCAAGTCTACAGAAGTGTCTGAGCTACAATGTGTATTTTCTATGCTTCAGTACAATAAAGGGCATATTCAGCACATGCAAAGGCCCATATTTGCATCTGAAAAATAAGGAGCCAACTTGCCAGTGTGGTGGATGTATTAAGACTCTTATGCCCCTATGATCTAAAAAGTGCTAAGATTTCAAAACAACACAGTTGCAGAATATCAAACATAGGAGCCACAAGCACCATAAAAATGCAAACAGCTGCTGTCTGGTTGCCCAAGAAGGTAAAATCTTCTTGGGACCATTTTTTTGGTTTCGAAGTAACCCTTATCTAACTCTCTAAAGGTCAAAAATCTTCTCCCAGATAAAAATTTAGCCATCATTTTTCATCTACAAGAGATTTGTGTTGGGCCGTAACAGCAGCATCAAGCCTGTGTTTCGTAGTGAACAGAAAAGCAATTATGTTTAAGTCACCTCTATACTGAAATAATGAATTGTGATATTTTCAATGCCTAACTACAAAGCAATATACTAACTATTAAATTAGAATAACTGTTTCTTCTCAAAGATATGTTCCATTCTCATTTTCAAATTCCAGTGTATTAGAGAAAAAGCTATAAACGTTGCACTGTTGAGAAATGGTCTTTGATAGTGGTCAATGATATCATCTCAATTTAAAGATAACAACCAGGTATTGAAATTTCACTATCTCCTAAACTGCTAGAATCCATTCAAAAATACACACCACACTCAAACAACCAACCACCTATTATCATTAGTCACAAACCAACAAAGAATTATTTCTAACATAAATATCCTAAGAAATGTGTGGTGAGTTACATCATTTTCTAATACATCAATGAAACAATAACAAATAAAACCTTGAAAATGCTTAGAAACTTAGTAATGTACCACAATTTTCTATTTGGTAAGTGACTACTAATTTCAACACAATGGCAGTATTAACATTAAAGATGAATTGGCTGAAACCTGTTGATGTTCAAATTCTCATTAATCTTTTTTTTTTTTTTCCTATGAAACTAATCTCCAAAGATCATTAGAGGGAATATTGAGTGATCATACTAGCTATTGAACACATTTTCACTTTCTCTAATGGATCACGTTCAGCTTAGCACGTTTTAAGCACAAACAAGCGAACAATAGCCAAAGGATTTCCCGTGAAAGAAAACTCTGCCAAGGACAATGTTTGGAAAATATTTTCCTTTGTTACATAAACATGTAATTTGTATTAGCATTATCCAAACACTGAGTACTTAGCATACTTATTTCTGTCTTTTAGTCTTTCAAATATTGTTTTATAAAGACAATTTACAGTAAATTTAGCATTAATACACTGAAAACAGTAACAGGACCAACACCTTGCGACATCACTAAGAAAGTGCCAAATTTTGAATATGGTTTGATACTATAAAATGTGCAAAGAGGACTACTTATGTGACTTTGTGCACAAGGAATGTCAAATTTTATCTCTATTTTGTAAGCCTAAAGGACACACCAGTATTCTACAGAAACCCAAAGAAATATTTGCATATCTATTAATCTTTCTCTTAAAAGGCTTGCCATGTGATGCATACTATAATATTTATATGTTCTATCCTGACTATAAACACAGTAATCATTAACATATGTATTTACACAGTATCTTTTAATTCCGTAGTAGAAGCACCATACAACTGGTATCTCTGAAAAGTAGAGATTATAATAGTAAAGAACAAATTTTCAAGTATCACGATCACAATAAGTGGTTCAAAAGCCTGGATAATCTCTATTCACTCAAAATTCAAGACAGAAAAGCAAAAATATTTACACAGTTTAGTTAAAGTCTACTTACTACAACAAAGGCGTAAAATTTTCTTCTCAGATATTTGTTGCCTTTAAAAACTACCAGTAAGAAAATGACAAATACTACTGGAATAGGAAAGCTTTACAACTAACCCACTGACTCTGAAGGAAGGATTGAGGGATTCCCTTGGGCACAGACCACAGATTAAAAAGGTTACAGGTCTCAGAAGGCCCTCAGACTGTGAACCCCACCCAGCCAAACAGAATCACTAGTGAGGGTGTCCCAAGTTATATGAAGGATCAAAATAGGCCTCAAGCACACCCAGGTGTCAGGATTTTCTCCCGAAATGAGGTAACTGCCCTTCACTAAACCAGACTGTTCCTAGATCAGCAAAGGCCTAACAATCAATGATGAAGAGGATAGCAGATGACTGAGAAGCACAAGACAACAACTGGGTCAGATGGAGAGCCTTGAGTCTTACCTATGCCCAGCGGTGGCTTCCTAGAGACCACTCTCCCAAAGCAGAGAAGTGGCTGAGCAAGAAGGTTTCCTAAAGCAATCTCTAAAAGTCCTTCAACAAGTACTACAAATCCACCCCACAAATCCAGGTTTTGTCTTAACTTGTCAATTCAATTCAACCAACAAGCCAATACACCCCTTTGTTGAGTGAGCAGTGAAAGGAATATGAATTCAGAAACATTATATTTATAAGACATAAACGTGTACAGGAAGACTGCTTAAAACCTTACTCGTTAACAAAAAAGTGCTCGCCATCTTCTCACCAATAATTGGCACTAAACAAGTGAAATTTTGATACACTTCCTAGTTCTGCACAATCTTTAAAAATAAATTAAATGCAACAAGCCTAAGTTTTTAACTAGCCTTTTATCCTTCATAAGCAAGACGAAGGGAAGTAAGGAATTTCTAAATCTATTGCTGACATTTTGTATTGTGTCTGTCCTCCTATAGTCAGGTAGAATAACATTTGCAAAAGTATCTGGTTGCATTAAAGACATATTGGACAACATGCACTCTTTTTACAAGGAAGGAGAGCTGAACTAAAGTAAACAGATATGCACCAACTCACCAGCTGTATTTTAGATGGTTGCTCATTCTGTGTCTGAATATTAACATGGGAGTAAAAAGACGGCAGCATAATTAACACTTGTACATTCAAAAGATAAAAGGAACTGACTCACAGAGTGAACTTTAGGAAACAACAGGTAAGCAAGCAAAGCTCTTTAGGTGTAAAGCACTGAAGTGTATAACATCAGGATATGAAAATGCAATGTCTAACATCACCCTTTTGTTCAATATTTTCTTTTCTTATGTACTTCTCAGACATCAAAATGCTTAAGAATAAATGCTTGAATAATCTCCCCAAAAGTGCTAAATAATGTTAGATTAATTAATCTGCCAAGATAATTAAAAATTTAGCTACTGTTAAAACAACATGAATCAAATTGATTTTGCCATTATATTCAGATGAGCAGTTCTTCAGGGAAACTGTCCAGCATCTTGGAAGGAGAGTGTTTTGTAAAACATGTAGAGATTGCTACGCTAAGTAGTTTTTTGGTAGGAAAGGTAAGTAAACAAAAGCATTAAAATCTGTGTAACTTGCAAGTGAATAATTTAAGGATGCCCAAGGGCAGATTATTAGTATTTTTTTAAGACTATTCATAATAAATAAGCTGGTTTGTGCATCTGAGCCCTAAAAGCTTTCAATTGTTTACTGTTTCTGATGTGTACTAGGAATCTTCCACCAATATCAAGAGCAGTAGTAAGGACTAGTAGTAAGAACTGAAAGAACAGCTTACTACAAATGTCAATAGTAGAAAAAGATGCCTCAAGCATAAAAATTCCTGAATGTTCATAAATTGGTGGTCTCCAGGAAAGATGCCACACTGGGAATAAAAGCAAGTTCAAACGTCTATAAGCATATAAGAACAGATTCTTTCAGAGAGTTCCTTTACTAATATACCTATACTCCTTATGATTTTTGGTAACACTATGTTTTTGGATTAAAGAGTAGCAGAAGATGAGAATAACATGAATGTTGAGAACTACGTTTTATTTTTACACCGATTTATGTTGTAATTTATTTATAATACTGTTCACACAACATATGAAAAAATTAAGAAATGTGTTACAGAAGCGTCCATTCATTCTCCAAACTGTGAGCCATGAGCTAAGGCTCTCAAGTAGACAGACTATAAAGAAGTCCTGTACTTAACTGCACAGACTTGTGTAGACCTTCTTCCTTGGGACTTCAACATGCATTTGCAGTCCAAAGTGCAGTTTCGATCCTCTTCCATATTAAATTCTTGACGACTTCATTCTTGTATCTAATACTAAAATTTCACAGCTCTTTGCAGCTAAATGGATTTGACTATTTTGCTTTGTGACAATAAAATGTAATCCCAAGTGTTTTCCCTGACTCTGCAGCCTGTATTTTCCGTTACTGCATAGGGATACTGACGCCACTGTTGTCACCCTTTCAAATCCTGGGTGAAAAGTACTGTCTTTGCAAGATTCTGAGACAGTGACAATCCTTGTCTTCCAGCATTAATAAAAGCAATCCAGAAACTAAGCTAGGTACACATTTATTTTTAGTATCTAGCTGATCATCTTTACAACACCACTTTTTCCTGCGCTACCTTCCAACATATTACTTTTCTCCCTGCTTGTTCTGTTTCATCTGGCCTTTAGGCTTCAGCTTCCTTGCAGCAAAATCTGTATCATCTATGAAGTGTCAAAGAACTTATGAAATTTTGAAATAATACAAAACAACAGAAAACTCCCTCCAAAAACAGAGGCAAAGATCCTAAGAGCCTAAGGCTGCGCAATGCTTGTACTACAGTTCTGTCTTTAACAAAGATGCATTGTTTTTTACGTGACTTGCTACATTACTGCTGATCCAAACGGGTCTTCATGGAGAGGCCTAAAAGCGTAATTTTAGGGAACATCTTAAATGCCAAGGAACAGAAACCAATTCTGAAAAACAACCAACCAACAGATAAATCCTGGATATGTTTTCAAGTGACTGCCTCTAAGCTTTTCCCTCTGGAGGTGATAAGTGAAATAGCAAGTGAAGAGAAAAAGAAAACTCAGAAATACAAGGTAAAACAAAACCAGAGAAGCAAACAAATAAAAGCCTGTTGACAACCTGAAATGAGAACTGTTTTGAATATGACATATTTCCTCCATAAATGTCTGTGCTGGCCATGGGCCTACGGGCCCCATATGCAGATTTCATGTCCTCCAAATTTAGTTTATGAATCAGGAGTACGATGCACAATTTTTTCCTACAGCACAAGCAAAATGAACATCTGTTCACTTTTTGCCACGTAGGTTTATATCTGTGTGGGTGGGTGTGAACAGAGCTCTTGATGTGTAATATTCTTCCCATCTGCACACCAGGTGGCACTGCATAGTTAATCAGAAGATAATAACAGGCATGAGGAGATTACTTACTTTTTGGGGAAGAGACAGTAAATCAATCTCACAGGGATTTTTTTAAAAACAAGGTACATCAATGCTTGGACTTTTAATTTCTTTTTTTGGTGTGTAATTTCATTCCAATCAATGGAATCATCTGATTATATTACTGTTTGAATGCTATGTTAATTAACTATGAATGACTGCAATTATCACAAAGGTCGTCTTTTTCTTTTTCCTTTCTCCTTTCTTTTTAATGTACAGTTTTAACCCTTGCAAGCAGGATATACTACTTAGGATACATCTGAACAACAATCTGCTTAGATTTACTCTGTATGCTCACCTAACCTACAATTTTGCAGTATTTAGTAGAACCTCTGAATACTCTAATACAATAAAAATGACTTTATAGCCATTCAACATCACCAGATGGAGGAAGAGGCAAGAAAGCTTCATTATTAGCTGCGTTTGCCCTATAATGAGAAGTTAACTTGAAAGTTAGTTCTGCAAGTTTAAGCCTAGAGACACTAAAGTGTCTACGTTCTGGGAATGGGGGCGTAAGATTTTTTTAAAATATTTTACCAAATAAAAGAATCTTTTAAGATATATTTTTAGCTGATCTTTTTACAAACAGAATGTAAATGTTACATAAAACCCCTATGTTATGATAAAGTGTTACAGAATAAGGCTAGTGGTTTGTGTAAAAGTCTGCAGAAAATATGAAATTTTATGAAACATCCTTAAGTACTTTAAATATTTAGGTCATTTATTTTCATTCCATTAAACAGTTATATAAAAAAATGGTTTTGGTAGTTTCTCTTTCAAAAACAATATACATTGCTTTGTAGAGTCTTAAAAGAGAACCGCAGAATCCTATTTTCCAAAGAATGAAGCTGAACTTCAAGAAGGATGAGTAATAAAAGCCTAGTGTTTCTTCATTTGCTCTGATAGCCAGGTGAGACACAAACACACCAACAATTTTTTTTGTAAAAAGAGTAAATATTCTATCCTGAAAATCAACCAAGAGACAAAGTAACACAAAGCATTCAGATTACTCTGTTCTCCATAAGATAGCCTTTGCTGCCTTACTTGGCTGTCTCTGAGGACCACGTGCTCTCTCCTCTAGCCCCTCACCCCATTATTGATTTCTCTTTTTGCTCTCAGCATGCCAATTCTCTATTGCCCTGAGTCTCTGTGGCATTTACAGAAGGCAGCAACTGATGTGAGACTTTATTTGTTTCAAAAGCAAACTTTTCAAACTGATTTGTCAGCTCAATCGCAAATTCTTCACAAACATTTCGTATCAAAAAGCAGAGCTGAGGCTAGGTACAGCGTAATCTGTCATATCTGGAAAGGATTTTTTTTTTTTTCTATGCATAGTTAGTTTTAAAACTTTGAAAGTTTAATTGAGATATTTAATTACTATTCATTAACGTTTGTGAATAACAAAATAAAGCCAAAAGATTTGTAGCTGTAAGATAAATGGAATTTCAAAATTGAAATTTTAAGGACTAATTCTACATCTCTAATTCTTAATCTGCATATTTAATTGTCCATTAAAATAAGATGGAGTAAGTTTAGAAATTCCACTGAACTAAATGCCAATGAAAATAGAACTAAAAAACATAGTCCAGACTCACAGAATATATTTAACAGGTTGTTCCTCCTTTTGTTTGGCAGCTGCCTTTTACTCCTGTGAAAACATTCTCATGTGTGCTATTGTCTTATCATTACTTTTGATTTAAGAAACTGAAATTCATGGACTAGCCTTTAATACTTATGTTAGCTGTAATCTGAAATCATGACTGCTGGAGAAAAACAGAAGGATGGTCTATCTCTTGGGTCCTTGTATGCAAAACACAAGATACATCTGCTGCCAGATGTTGCAAAATATACATCTTTGTAGAGAGGAAACTGAGAGGACATGAGTGTAAATGATGGACAGAGAAGAGGCAATTCACATATTGATCCTCTAGAAATAAACAGAATCACAGAATTGCCTAGATTGGAAAAGACCTTTAAGTTCATCAAGTTCAATCATCAACCCGACACTAACAAGTCCTCAACTAAACCATATCCCTAAGCACTACATCTATACATCTTTTAAATCCCTCCAGGGATGGGGACTCCACCACTCCCCTGGACAACCCGTTCCAATGCCTGATAAGCCTTTCAGTAAAGAAATTCTTCCTAATATCCAATCTAAACTTCCCTCGGTGCAACTTGAAGCTATTTCCTCCTGTCCTATCACTTGTTACTTGGTTGAACAGACCAATACCCACCTCTCTACAACTTCCTTTCTGATAGTTGTAGAGCGCGACAAGGTCTCCCCTGAGACTTCTTTTCTCCAGGCTAAACCACCACAGGTCCCTCAGCCGCTCCTCATAAGACGTGTGCTCTAGACCCTTCACAGAAGTACAGTATTAACAACTAGTTGGATGAAACAAAGCTCAGCTAAGACAAAAAAAGAGGTTGAAGGAAAGAACTGCCCAAAGTAAAAAAAAGGCAACAGGCAATCCTTTGGCTGAGATTTACCTACCTTTTGTTCTGAGGTTCTGCTATCAGAGGGCAGTGCTGGATTCCAGTATGCCACTGCCCAGATTGATCTCTTTCATTACCGCTTGTCCAGGTACCTATGAAAGCTTTTCCTCAGATCTAGCTTTTGCTAGTTCAACATATGTCTTTGTCACCCTAAATTCCACATCACTCTCTACAACATCATACACACAGGCACAGCCTAATTGGGGAAGATAAGACGGTGCAAAATAAAATAGTATGGAGGTAAGGTGTGACTCAAATCAAGATCCAGAATTTGCCAAATGCTGGTGACACATACTGGCCATCTGTTCATTTTCAGGTCTAGTACAAGGTGTTTTTCAAGCTTAAGCAGTGACTTAAAGGCACCAGACCTACTGGCTAGAGAGAGAATCTTTCACTGTAAGATAAACCACCATAGCCTCAATGCCTCAGTAAGCAAAGACTTGAAACTAAGGATCTTTTTTATTATTATTTATTTTAGAGTAAGGCTGTTAATCTGTGCCGCTTTGTGAACTTCTTAGGAATTCTTTACCCTTCAGGTCTTAAACAGAGCAAATACATTGACTAGAGCACACTTTTAATACCTTTCCAAACAGCTCTCACAAAAAGCCTTTGTTATTAATTTTTCTTCAATATAGTCACTTATTAGAAGCCAACAAACTTCAGTATTTTATGCTTTACTTTCCACAGACCCAGCTGAGGAGTAAACTTTCCCTACCTCACATAACATTCCACAGTGCAATAGATTTTTACTGATGCATACCTGTGTGGAAAACAGCTTTCAAAGTTCTCTTTACATCTCCAACTGCCCTCGTGCAGCTGGTTATTTACAAGTGATCTTCCATTCCACGGACCACACCTGGATTCTTGTACCATCCTGACTGATAAATTCTTCAGTGCCATCTCATTTGCAAGATGCGCTCTTCAAAAATCACACTGCTATGAAAAATTCCTCTCACAAGTGTACTCCCTTGTCCCATCAGCAATTTAATCTTCTTTTACACACTCATTCATTTCTTCTTTCTTCCACTAATAGGGAAAACTGAAAACTACCACGGATTGTTTTCCGTCAAGGTAAGAAATCATTCAGAAGCAAATTACAACAACCTACAACAATAATCTATTTTGTCAGTAGTGTTCTCTAATTATTTTACTCCCATGATTCAGGGTAACGTTCAAATGTGATATTTCATTGAATATGTTTACTCAGTAGGCAAAGAACGCAAAAAGAAATACAGTAGAGACTCATTATGGAAGAATTGCTGCTATTGAGAGTTTAAAAATGCTCTGTTGCAGTAATATAGCTAACCTTAGAAATCTGTAACCCCTTAGTTTGCCCTCTGTCTTTCACTACAAGCGTGCAAGGGCACATTACTGGCCAGAGTCTTACACGGTACTGTAAGAGAGAGAAGACAGGTAGACATGGGGGTATAGAGAGGGACCAACATAATGAATGCAAGGTAGCTTCCAATAACAAAAAATTTGTAGGAACACATAATCCTTCATTAGCATTTATACCCTCTGTTTCCTAATACAACCAGTGAACACATGCTTTACAGGAAAATTATGCTTCAGATACCTTCTCTTGTTTATTAAAATTCTGGCTTTGTCCCTTTACCTACCATCTGTATGGCACAATGCTCTCTCTTTCTCTACATATATATATTCTAACCAAAAATATTTCACAATAGGATAACTTTGTTATAGTCAGCAAACAAACCCACATACATAAACATTCCAATCCTATATGTAGTGCTCAGTGGTCATTTTTTGTAACCTTTAACTGAACTGTTATTTTAAATTTCTGAGTCAGAATTGCAGGGGAATCATGCTGATACTGAAAAAATTACTGATATTTTTTTCCTAAATGCTAGACTCTCAGCAAATAAATGTGTCTTTATTAATTAATCCCTCATTGGTGAGATTTCACAAAGAAAGATAGAGATTAAAACAATAAAGGAGATAAGCTGGGCTGTTGCCTTATATACAGTTACATCAAAATAAGACACATCAGAATTCCGATACGTGGAAGGTATCTAACAATGTGAAGCTTTAGGATTATATAAATCACAACGCTCTGTATTATAATCACATGATAGAATAGACCTGCAAAGCTTATTATACTGCATAACCAGATGGTAAACAACAGTTGTCGCTGTACTAAGAATTACATCTCTGTAATCAATAATAGGAAGGAGGAACAGTTGGACAACTTGTTTCCTATTATGTTCACTTAGGCAACGTCTAGATCAATAAAGAGCATTAAGCCTCATACCAACTGTAGACGATGCCTGCTCAACATGCCTATCATATGGTAGCGATGGGTCCAGCTGTACTTGAAAATACTTGTAAATGGATAACAATCCTAATCTAACATTATAAAGAAGCAATGATTCAAATAGCAGGCAGGTGCAGGACTTCTTTAGCATATGAAAGAAGACAGACCTATGATGCCAGTTTTAGTATAAGTCAAAGTCAGCTTATTTTGTTAACCTATCCCATAATTACATTTCACTACAGCCTATCTGAAGGATGTTACATGTTTTATATGGAGGAAAGAAAAAAAGCAATGAAGCATGGTATCACTGGCATACATACAGACTCAGTAATTATGTGGGCATAGTAAGCTGTTTGCAAAAATCGAAAACTGAACTTGTGTTATCGCTCTAGGCCAATATGGCAATTAATTATGAGTTTAAGTTTTCAGTTCATCCATTTTTTAATTATTTAAACAAAAAATAAATCGACCCACCCAGCTACATTCTCATCTTACTTTAAAATTTATCATATAAACGTGAAAATTAAAAAAAAAAAACCTCTTAAGACAGCTAGCTTGAGTTTCCTAGCTTTAAAATATTCCTTATGTACCATAATTCCATAATGCATCAAATTTAAGCTCTCTCATGTCATGCTATTAACACAGATACAAGTCTCAGTTTATTCTTAGACAGTCATTCAATTCCAAGATGACAAATGACAGGGTAGTGAGGTCTTCTTACCTATTCCAATAAAGACTGCTTTATAGCCATCTTCTTTCAAGGTATGGAGTGTCATTCCATTCATTGCAAGGCCTTTATTAAAAATTATCTGAAACGAATGAAAGATCATTAGCTTTTAATCTGATAATGTAAAAATAATTTCTATCAAGTCCTGCATACACACAACTCACAGGATCTTTCAGTGAACAAAGCAAATTATTTTGTTTTCCCCTAAGCCAGGTTTAAAAGGCCAGATGGGCTCTGATTTAAGCAAGTGGCCTGAACTAGATATAGGTAAAAAGATACCTTCAGATCATCCTGAGATGGGGGCCTCCACAGGCTAGCTTTGTTTCTGCTGTAAGCTCTAAGAGTCAAAGCAAGCTAAACAAACAAAGTCTGCCTACGGAACACAATACTAAAATAAAGCTGAAAATGGCAGCTTTCTACTGCAAGTAAATCGCTTTATTAAGTGCTGACTACAAAAGTTTGTATTCCCAAGTGCAAATCAGAATGTAAGAAACATGACGTGGAAGCAAGAACCTCCTTTAGGGAATATGGGCTAAACAGACCACCCAGCACACGGACCAAAAAACAAGCATTTTAGGTTATTGCAGAAACATTATTGAGAGTATGAGCCTCTTACAGAGAAATAAAGACATGACATTATTCTGTATTAACAGGGGTTCTGAACAGAAAACCAAGTAATGTTTTCCCACACATTATCAGGCCTCTAACGGCACAGCATGCAGCGCCAGTCCTGAAGGAAGGATGGTATTGCTCTGTACTGCCCTCTCAAAGCTCACAGCCTGAATTTTGCAGACACCACTAGCTAGAGCACCTTTAGGCCAAAAAAACCTCAGTGAAGCCAACGGTGGGTTTGTGGATTCAGAAAACCTGCCTGCAGAAGGCCAGGCCACAGAAGGCAGTAAGCCTGTGTACTGTTCTGTGCAAATTACAGCAAGCCTCGCTCGCTTCATAATGAAGCGGACTGTTCTGAGTGGTAAACTAACAAAGGTTTTCAAAATTATGAATGAGATCAGTTTTTATTTAAACTTGCCATTGTTAATCCTAATTTAGACAAGCAATAATGCCCAGAGTGCAGTGATTGGTGTTCATTTATTGAAAGAAATAATTCACAGTAATGAAAACGCAACTATAATCTATACTTGTTTCGGTTCGACTACTATTAACTTCCAGAAGCAAAAGCTGAAATTTTTTTCTAGTGTAATGTTCCACCAGCAATCCTGCTTTCAGCAGCCACTGTACAGGTTGAGCAACTACAATTGTTACAAGAGTGAGACGGGAAAGAGTATTTGCTGCGTGTTCAGCAAACCAACTATAGCAGTCTCCTGTGTAGAGGTCATGCGACTGAAGATACACACAGCTTTTGCTCATCTCTCCTAACCCCAAGGCTTTTGAGCGCATAAAGTGTGTGCGATTCCTCTTCTGATATTTTGTACTTCTTGACATGGGTATGTGTGTTTTTATCTCTGTATTTTAGACCCTCTGAACTTGAATGTTTTCCTCCAGTGTTTGTTTATATCACTTGTGTATTCGCTTTACAAAAAGCCATGCTCTGTTGTGTAAGCAATATACTTTGTGATCTTAACAGTTTCGTCCTGTCATTGTATCCCTCGTTTGTTATTGAATCTGCCTATATTCAATTTAATATACTTTTCCCAGTGGTGAAAAAAAAAAAGGCAGATGTAAAATACGGTGGGCAATATTTAAAACAATTTTTTTTTTTGTCTTTGGAGATTTAGTATAAATTTTATCAGAGGTGCAAAAGCTGTACACAGTTGTAACCCTTTCAAGAATACACACTACATCCTCACTGACAACAAAATACATTCCATAAGTTGCCATTACATTTTTTATAATCCTATTGTGTACATATGTTATGAAAACCTAAGGAAGGAATTTAAAACGGCAATACTCCTTTATGTGGGGACTCATAATACTCCTAGGGCCTAGCTCTGTAATCCTTATTCAGCTGACTAATTCTCACTAATTTCAGTAGAATTACTTGAATAAACAGCACTACTGAGCATTTACACTATACAGCACCCTCCACCACAGTTCTGAAGTGCTTTAAGTAAACACCAGAAAATATTTCCAGCTTATAAAGGCATAAAGCCAAGGTACTTAGTTAACCAGCTTGCCAAAGGGTCAATTGCAGACCAGTGGCAGAGCTTGGAAGTAAATTTACATTGAGATTCTCTGCTGCACTTCAAAACTGCAGAGGACTTGCAGGTCAAGATGACATGGTGGCTCTGCTAGTCCATTCTGGAGACCTTGTCATAACAGGGAGCCCTGGGGAACTGAGTTTTGCAGAGGGTTCCAGGACCCTCTGCCCAGCAATTTTGTCTATATTTGTCTTAGTGCTCTGGTTTTAGCCCCATCCCTAACTCAAGCTCTATTCTGTCAGCCTTTTCAAGAGTTGCAAAGGGATCTTCAGAGTACAAAAATAGACTAGTAGCATTTCATGCCTTATTTTACACCTTACCAGCATTTTTGTAAAACCTAGGCAGGACAAGGCTCTCACTTCGGTCTTGTGACATAAGTCTACTGCTATTACAATATGAACCAACATTAAAGATTTCAAGAATAATTTCTTGCTTCCCTAAATGTTTTAGCATCGTATTAAAAATATATTAGCCCTCCTGGTACTCAAAAATTTGATGGATTCTACATTTGTAACTTCTATTACAATGTGCAGCAGTTGTAAATAGTAGCTAAATCTTCAGCTCAAACACTAAATTAACAATAAAGCAATGTTCCCAACACACATTTATTTAACAGAATAACGCATAACTGTTTCTTTCCAAGAAGTCGAATAACTGTTACTGTTTATAATGGATGATCATATTAACACTGTTTAATTTTATGAATTTTATTATAAAATTAACCTGGATGCAAGTCTGTATGATAAACCCCTAAGAAAAAGCTGAGGGAGAGGGAATGAAAGGAGAAGTATCAAGGATGAATGTTTTAAGTAGTGCCAAACTTGCATGAAGAAACCACGATTAAAAAAAAAAAAAAAAATCAAATCATTCCAATAGCTACATTGAACCTCAAAAGCAATTTAGGAATTTGTTTCTTACAGACAATTAATCACATGCAGGCATGCCAGATGAGAACTATTGATTGCCCTTTTCCAAACTAGTGGCATTCAGACAGGAGACAGACAAATGCTCTGAGCAAGAGGAAGCATCTTCCTGCCTCTGTCTAGCACAGCTTTTAATCGTTCTTTACTAATGTGCATGACATTTTGCTGTTAATCTCTGGCAGGGTTCTTGTTCTTTTTACTTTGAGCTATACATAGGCAGGATATATTTTTCATTACCTTCACTCCAAGATCCTTCATAAGCTCGGCTTCAAAATTCACTACATCATATGGCAATCGGAACTGGGGGATTTCAGATGTACTAAAATAAAAAAAAAAACATGCTTGTGAAATACTTCCAGCTATTAGGAAGAAATAATGTTTTTATTTGTTCAAAATTCAATACTTATACCTTAGTTAATTTTGACGTATGTGAACGGAAATGCACTGAAGCTTGACCATTGGCTTTTTTAAATTGTTAGAGTGACAAAACAACATTATTCAACCAATGCTAGAAATATAGGCCAGAAAAGCAGTACCTTGAGAACAATCCTGCCTACACTTGTTGGTAACCATTTAACCTATGTTAAGCTTGGGTCCAAAAGAGCTTCAGCTCCATTCTTTTTGTTCACCGCAATATCTAACACTAAACAAACTTAAGAGATCCATTTCAGAAAAGACCTCATGGCTACTAAAAGCAAAGTAATGTTCTAGCTACCATTCATTAAGCTATCCAATAAGAAAGAACCAAATTTCCCATACATTTTTTTTTAAGTGTTGCATATGGTATTTTGAGCAACGGTATTTAAAACTGTACCCCCCCTCCGTATCTACTTCATAGATATTTATGAACTTTCAGGATGGACAAAGTCAGTAATTTTCTATCAGCTCAGTCTCAAATCTGCTTTTTGACTTAATTTTTAGTAGCTGACATTTTTTCCTCCTGGGGAACATTAGGAAAGACATCTTCACGCTCACAGAATCACAGATCTATATGGGAAAACTGCAGTGGCAGCATAGAATCTCAGTTTATATCTACTGGTACAGATCTTTATCTCCAACGAAAAGACATCTACTTATGCCAGTTCAAAATCTCTGCCATGAACAGACATTAAATACATTATAGGTAAACACAGTGAAGTTCTATTTTAGATACTTTCGTTTAACGAAGATAAAAAACCTGAAGATGCAGAAAAGCAAAAGTTTCTTTCCCAATATTTCTAAGCCTCAGTCTAATCTATTTTCAAATTAATGGATCGATCATTTCCATAACAAAGCACAGGCACAAGGGATTCATTGTGACTTTATTTCACATATTGTTATTGACCACAGCATCTTTAACATCTACCTTTGACAGGCCAGAAGGATTTTATTTATTTTAAATTGCATCAACTTTAATTATATTGCTAAGAAGCTGATGCTCCTCCTTATCATTTCTAATACTGCCTTTTTTCCACCTTTCCTCACCAGTCTGCAATGAAAAGTGTTCTAAATATCAGATATAATGAACATGTCATGACAACTTTCATAGGTCATACTAAATAAAAAGGTGTCTGAGGCAAAAACTAACGTACCAATATGATTCTGCAACAGAGATTCAACATAGAAGTCTAACAAAAAAAAGGAAAGTTCTATTTTCCAAGCCACCTATATAAGGCCTGTCATCTCCATGACATGCTCCCAGAACAGCACTGGCTGTTTGATGTCACTGTCAGAATTTGTAAATAATTTTTGCTCTTATTAAACATTTACTTACAGTTTCGTGCTGTGGGAGTATTCCCACATATATCTACATATATGGTCATATGCAAATACACACAGTCCTGTGGGGACACACACATGCACATTTCCCAAGAAAACAAGCATTTTATTTAAGTCATCTGGTAGATCAGTAATTCTGATACTATTTCCTTCAGCAGCAGGAAAGTCTCTGACTCTGCAACCGAGAGACAGAGGGGAAGAAGCAAACAGGGTAGAGGTGCAGGAGGGCTGCAGTGCACGGAAACAGTATTCAACAAATTCACCTCCTCCTCAAATCTGACCCAAGTCAGAGGTGCTTGGACAGGTGGTTGGTATTTCTCAGTGATCACAAGTTACTTATGATCAAGGGACATCCCTTGGGCCTAGTGAGAGAAATATTTTGGTATGTTGTAAACCAGTGGCATAGCTAGGAGCACAAGCAGTGAAACTTGTTCTCAGTCTCTCAGCAAGAGAATGATCTGCTTGTTCCTACTCTACTATAAAGTATAAATTATAAACAAGTGGTGAAATATAGGAAAGTCTGCCTGTGACTGTAAAAAAATTCAGATATGTTCAGACAACCACAGACTTAGGCCATGCTGAAATATCACACCACAGGAACGACAATCACTAGACAAGTTTCTATTGTTGCAATATTATTAAAGTTAGCTATTATGTAACATGTATGTGAAGGAATATTCTAGTTAAAAGCACTTTAAAAAAGACTAAAAAAAACTAAAAAAAGAGCACAAGCACTGCCCCTCCAAACAGCCGATTCCAAATACAAAATTAATTTGGTCGTGTTAGCCATTTGCAACAGTTTATGAAGCCTTGAAAACACACCCATCAATAACCTAAACTTGTTAAAAGATGCACTGCAAAGACTTACAAATGCAATAATGGATGATTGCTGCCACGGGCCAGACTTTCTTCTGTTCCAAGATTAAAATAATGGTAAAAAAGGAATTGATGCCCTTAAGCCAGATGTGAAATTTTTTACAATGAATGCAAGTAAAATTTGACCTTGATTGCTAGGTGTATTTAAGACTTAAAAGGAAGAAATACAGTTTAAAACGGACTACCAACAGTTTAAAATTCTTGACTATTAAGGATACTAACAGAACGGGCAAAACTTACTGTAAAGCTTTTTGCAGTAAAACAAACAACAGAGTAAGCTGTATTTTAAATTCAACTTAAAACATGAAAAACATATGCAACTTAAGATCATACTGCTTCAAATATACAAATGCACAGTAAGCAACTGCAGCATTGTACTGTAAGCAACTGTAGAAAGTTACGTTGAGCCTAACCTGTCACCAGGTAAAGCTTCACTGTTAGAAAGATGTCATTATTTCTTACTACTTACATCAACAAAGCTGATTTTAAATGTTCTTTATGAAAACATGCTACTCAACAGGTAGTATATTTTCATATACTAAATTTGCAGTCCCCCGTGGCAGCCAGTTTAAGCAAAACAGCTTCACAGTTAAATGCCTGTGTATTAACACCTTGATAATTAGGTAGAATACTCCTGAATCTCACTGGGAAAAAACACAAGTAATCAGTTCAACTTCTCCGGCATTGATTCTCTATCTTCCCGAGCACTGAATAAGTATTTGACATTATGACATTATGGATCAAATTCATTAACGGTGTCAACTCTATTGATTTCGATGATGCTCCAATGAGAAACACAAGCCCAGCACCCTTCTTTCTCCCTCTGTCTCTCTAAACTTCTTATTTTGTAAACACTTTAGTGTGAGTACATCTTCAACAAGTAATTTAATTTTGATTTTGAACGGGTTGGTATCCACTAGTTAGTTTCTGCAATATTTTATCTTATATTTAGGGATATAAACTCACAAGATATGATCTCAGCCATTGTTACAATGGTAAAAATTTATCTTCTAGCATAAGGACATGACACCATGCAAATATCAGCCAAATGTTTACCATATAGGAAAACTGCAAAGGTACCTTCCTTCGTGTGTCTGCAATTTGTTGAAGGCTGAACATTGTAGGGTGTTTATTTCACTGTTATGGCATGGTTTACTAAAGCTGCAAGTCCAGGAGTACATGATGGATTTGTTCACTGTCACCTTTATTTATATGAGGTAGTTTATGAAAGCATTCTAAATTTAAAAATCTCCATGAAATTAGTATCTTTCTAAAGCATTTTAAACATCTACTAATTCCTTCCCTCATCTTGCTTTAAAAGTTCTAGATAAGAAAAAATGGTTCCTGACATAATTTACTGAAGTGCTAAATTGATAATAATAATTGCACCCTGGAATTTTAGAGGTCATATGAAGAGAGTATAGGAGATAGCCACAAAATTTTTGGTTAAAGATTGCCTGGAACTGCAACTAACTTGAATGATGAATATTTGAATAAAAAATAAGTTTTCCAGATCTGTAATTTTCTACTCTCTTCCTTTGGTAAAGGTAGCGGGACCATGTATAAACTACGTACGATACTTTTTGCTATGCTTTCTACATTCATCTGGCATAGTGCTTTGTTGGTTTTTACCTTAAGCCACCAACGTACTCCTGCTTTTCAAATATGGTGATGTTTAAATAGCCCAGTCGAGCCAAAAAGGAAGCACAACTTAAACTTGCAGGTCCTGCACCAAGAAGAGCTATCTTCACGTGATAGGCTTCAGGCATATCTTCTGGAGGAGGTAAGGAAGGGTTTCTCATCTGAGGAATATTCATAGCTTTGAACACCTGAAAAGCAACACATTCAACAGATTACATTCTTTCCTAACATTTTATTATAAATAGCATGATGGAATCTTCTGCTAGTACTATCACATATCATTGGCATATTATTGCAGATCCCTTCGTATCATTACAGGGATTCTCTAATGACATGTAGAATTCTGAAGGATGTTTTACTTGCAGGGTTTGGTCCTTATATGGTTCTTTTTGTCTTAAAAATGTCTGAAGTCAGATCTGTCACTCCTGTGTAAAATTTACAGAGAAGATGGAACCAGACAACCAGTAACAAAATAGTAATACAAAGTCAACCAGATGGCAGAGAATCTCTGTAACATGAAAAATTGCCTTCCAAACAATGTTCAGATTATTCTTACTATTAGAAAAGTATTTCTGTGAATTACACAAAGGGTTGTAACTCCAGTGAAGGGGCTTTGATTCCTCAAGAAATATCTTGTGTGATCCTGGATAAATCACTTATGGCTTGACTTTTTAGAGGTGGTAGGTACCCAACCTTAGGCAGTTTTGAAATCTTTTTTAGGAACTGCCCCTAGTCTTCAGTGGTGTATTTTCAAAGGTAACCCATGCTTTAGATGCCTCCTTTTATTATAATAGGACTTATTTCATGTTAGTTGCTCATCTATTTCAAGTGTTTTCCACTTTTTCATCCAGAGTCCAGAAGTTGTAGGCGTACATGAAAGTTAGACTGTTCTCCCTATGCCTCAATTCTTCACCTTTAAAAGGTGATGATCTGACCCATTCTGTCTTGACTATTAAAAGTATTTTGGGACAGTCTCTAACCACTATTATAAGTTTATACAGAACTCAGCAGAATGGGCTCCTAACCTAGTTGCAATGTCACACAGTTTATTCCAGATTTGCATTTAATCCATTCTTCGCTCAGGTAAGAGGCTAAGGCAGAAATACTCCACATTCGCTGAGCTAGACTTCACTGTCCTCTGCATTTACATACACTGTAGCGGAAGGAATGGAGTCTCCATCTTGTATAAAAGGAAAAAGAATAGACTCACAGCCCTTACAGTCTACAAAGATTAGGAGCATGGAAGAACATAGATACATCTTTTTTTTTTTAGGCATTAGGGGGGGATATATTTAACATAAGGAGTATATCATGGTAGCAGAAGCACAGTATTATACCAAAAGGATACAATAGTTCATTGCATAGGGTTTCTCAGACACAAACACTTCAAAGCCGCACATCAAAAAATACCAAGAGGCAACATTGTTCCCCACCAATTTCAATACAGAACTGTGTTCCATAAGTACTAACTAGTCGTCTAAAATACATATGTTGTAATTTGTCTTAATAAATACCATATAGAAGCTATTTAACAAGTCTAACAACAGTTTTTACTTTCCTTAGGACTTGAGAAGCAAAGGTTTTTCAAGTTAAACTTTGGCAATTCCACTCATGAAGAGAATTTTTCATTTATATTTTGAATCAATGTTCATTTTCTTCATGCGCACTTGAGCACTCATGCTAGGTAAACCACTGATTAGTTCCTTCCCCCTCTAAAATGTCTGTGTCAAATTCCCCTAGTCTTTGTAAATTGACACAGCATTTTAACAAACTGCAAGAAGCAAGAGACAGATAATTGTTTTAAAAAAAGAATCATTTGAACCTGACAATTCATACAATATGAGAAAGTTTAATGTGGTTATTAATGGATTTCACAGGCTGAAAAGCTTATATTGTACTGTGAAAACAGACTGTCATAACCACAATGCAATAGGATATTTCTAAAATGTCTGCTTTCTTACATTCACACAAATGGCTTGAATTATACCAAATTTCCATTAAAGTCTCATACAGAGTTGTTTTAGAAGGCTACTCTGTAATACAAATTGTACAACTTGCACGGTTAATGCGTATGCTGAACACTATGAATATGCATATGCTTAAAAAATCCACCACTAAATTTACTTTTTTGTTAAAATAATTATTTTTGTATTTATTATCGAATAGTCATACCCACTAATAAAATGTTATCCTGAAGTACCGCACTACCATAGTGCGGTGTTAAGCTTCAGAAACCAAGCACTCATGCAGGAAATCCTAGTAGTTCAGGCTGAATGGTCAACTTTAATTCTGCCTATTTGCAAATAGGGTGAAACTGACTTTATGCAGCAGAGCCAGCTTGTGCTGCAATATCTTGCCATCTGGAATTCAGTGGCAGCTTTACATATTAAGGCTGGCAGGGCAACTGTGTGAAAATAGCAAACTGCTTCAATACATTTCAAAAGATTTTCACTCACCTCACAGCGAAGTTTCCCTATGCTATAATTCACCTAATTAAGTATCACTGAATTCTTCTGTACAAACCCTCCGGTGTGCAGAGAGGACTACCTTGCAAGTGTTCAATGCCACGCTACACACAACTTGTCCTCTCCGATTTTAATGTACTCGGACTCATCAGGATACAAGTAAATTTTAACACTATTGCCTTTCTTGTCCACCTTCCCTTCAAAGGATGGTTTCATTTTCTCTTGGATGGAGTTTTTCTTTTGTTTTGCAGTGCTTTTTAACCAAGACTCTTTCAGGAAAATAAGACCAAGAAATTATTTTTAAAGCTGAATGTCTCAGTGGAAAGACTCAGCCATCATCCTCTTATGTGTCTGTCTTTCAGGCCCTCTCTCACACACAAACAAAAGGGATCAGAGAGATTACTAATAGACATTAAGAACAATGGGCATTTATTCTTTAACTTTTAATAAAATACTATGCAATCATCATTACTTCACCATCGAGGGCCTGTTCAAACTAAAGCCACACAAATTCCATCCACTTCTTATGCTTCACGTCCACTGGGGTCCATAGAACGGACATCCCAGTTTACAAAAAAGTTTAGGGAGACTTTGTCCTCAAGCAACATACAATTTGATGAAACCGAAACAGCCAATCTATTCTGCTGAAGTTCCAACAACTGAAAAAATCCTCTCTTCATTTAGACAGTTATAACATACTACAGTTTCCCTATTTGCATCACTTCAACATGTAGAAGTGTGAGTGCACTTGGTCAATGTTCTCTGCAGTGTGAAATCCGGGAGTTCGTTCTCTTTTCCCTTGTAAACCAAACATCCTTTCGCTGCAGTGGGGTTGGTTCTTCTTCCAAAACATTCAGTACATCCAACAAAGAGCATAATTCCAGGCACTCTATACAAACAAGTTTGTGTTAAGGTTCCATAATACTTCCCACTAAAGTAAACTGGAGTGTTTTCAATTGCTGAGCATCTGATTCAAGTTTAATTTTCTTGGAAAGTTGAAGCCAACTCATTTTAGCTGTTTTTCCACATGAGACAGCAAAAAGCTTATTGTTCTCCTTGTATAATAAAATTCTGGTTCTTTTCTTCACTGTGCAACTCTAGCATTAGCATGTCTTGATGAAAAGATGTGATATTTGGCAGAGAGTGGCAGGTGACTCACAAATGTATTTTGCTATCCTGATGAAAATCATTTTATGGCATAGTAAGCATTACTTAAATGAATCTAAAACATTTAAAATAATTACAGCAGGTTAGAACTGTTATTCAGAATCGTTATCTCAATTTTTATATAAATTAGAGTAAGTAACTCATTTCAGTCACTTTTGAGTTTTCTGATCAGAATTTTTCTAAGAGGAATATACTGTAGATACCCTTCTCCACCTAGCTGCAGAATTCAAACATGAGCAGACAGTTTCACTCTAATTCACCTTTATTTAAAATTATCTTTGGGCTATGACAAAGAATGTGTTAAATAAGCCAGTAAATAGACTGAAAGTTTAAACTTGAAATTTAAAAAAGTCTTTGCCTAATCCTATGAAATAAGATAGGATGGTAAAAGAAAACATATTTGGTAATTTCTTAAGTAAAAAGTGCATCTGTTTAATCTGTCATCTTCATCACAACATCTTCATCTTTCATTGGGAAAATGAAAGGAGCTCTAGTAAAATTTCATATTTTAGTAACATATGTTTTGACTTCATAACTAAATCCTTTATGTGCTTGCTTCCATGCTTAAAAGGCTACAGAAATAAGTTTATCAGTCAGGTTTGCCGTTAAATATCCTTCACTAAAATGATGAGATACCAAAAACCTATTGCCATAGACATTAGCATCTAGGTGGTGTTTATTTTAGCGTGAAACATAGTAGTATATTCTGATTTTTTATCAGATTTTGCTAGTGTGCAGAAGGAAAAATACAGGCAATGAAATCAGTAATATTTAGGAACTGACTGTACTAGTTTCACACTTCCCCACTAGTTTCCATGGATATTTATCTGTAGGCTGGTTTACATTAATATGGGGCAGTTGAACATTTAAAGAAAATATTCTGCACAGATTTTAATAAAAAATGAAGCCAAACTGCATGCTCAGTAATCTTCCTGAAGTTGTCAAATTACATGACCACACAATTAATTTCATTTAAATGCAGTGGATCACAGAGGATGTACAGGAAGTTGTTTTTCCACAAATGAGAGCTAGTTACGAAAACTTGTTGATCCTCCCTCCACAAGTTAACAGTTAAAGTTGTAATACTGCAAAGTTCTATGCAAGTAGGTGAGTGTAGGCAAAACCAGGGCCTAAAGTATCTCATTAAAGACTTTTCAAACTTACATAGCAACTATACATTAATACTATCCCAGTCCCAAGAAAACCTATGGATCCAGGACATACCTTAATATTTCATGAACCCCGCCCACTAAAAAGGACATAGCAACATTCACATAAATGCCTTAAAAAAAACAAAGAACATTTAATGTCTGTAAAACATGCTGTAGAGAAGTTTATACAACCTGTCCAAGTATCAGAAGGTCTTTCAATATTTGCCTGAGAAACCAGAGGTCCTCAGATTCACCCCCTGAACTATTCCATCAGCCAAGTCTAAAATTTTGTAATTGATTATCATAGATTTCACCATGACTTCAAAGAGAAAAAAATAACCTAAAAATGTGTTAAAATAAGAATTAGTATTGACAAATGGAGTTTTCTTTCTGTTTGTCCTGCTGTCTTAGCTCCCCAGAACATTCTCCTGTACTATGCTGGCAACAGTGAGGAGCCCAGGCAAGCCCTCCCAAGGCTGTCCAACTGCAAGGGCTGCAGCTCCACCAGAACCTCCTTGTCCCCTCACCTATGTTAAGAGTGATCAGAGCTATCAACTAAAAGAAGAAACCCCTCCGTGCCAATACTTCCATGCAGCCATTGCTTCCTTGCCTATGTTTGGCTGAGGGAGAAAGGAGGTTTCAGCCCTCAGAGGGGGACTCTCACCACAGCCCACCTGCCAGACCAGATGCTCTGGTGAGATGTCTGTAGGTTAGCAGCAGGTAAGCTCATACAATGCATCTTTTAGGAAAAAAAAAAAAACATCTCAAGTTTCCTCTTCCAATTTCCTTCTGCTGCAACAGCAGCCAGAATATATCTCCAGAGAGGAACAAATCACCAGAGCTCTGGCTGGCACAAGAGTCACAGTACTAAATGATCTAGTGTTTAAATCTAGTATGCAGCAATTAAAATAATACATTTTCTATTTAGCTTGTGCTGCTCCATTCAGAATGACTAACTAGAAACACAGGAGAACCTTTAGGTTCAGTAATGCCTGTCTAGAAATGTAAGATTTTTGAGAGTTTCTTAGTAATACTACAACAGAAATCATAATAGATCACGCTTCCTTTTTTTTACTACAAGCTTACAAACTTGTACTTGAGTAACCAGTAATTATAGTTTATTTTGTGAGACAGTCACATAGCTCATGCCTGTATGTGTTGTCACCGCAATCTCGGTATATTTTCACTGAACTTGTGTTCCAAAACCAGAGGTGTTTCCTGATTCTAAAGTACTTGGGTAAAAGAGACAGATAAAGACATTAATATAATTTTGACCTGTGCAGTAGCAGGTGTAACCTGCGCTTGACACTCATCATTTATAATAGTGGGCTTTTACTCCATGTTATTCTCTAGATGCAACAGTTACCGTGGTAACTGCATCCCAGTATACACAGTCTACATCACAAATACAAACGGACATTTCCTTTTTTCCACTTGAACATTTAATTGTCAAAATCCACATTTTTTTTTCAGATTGGATTACAATTTACTGTGAGAATGAGCTGAACATGGGTACAAAACTATATAGACGGGTAGAGGGAAAACGCAGGAGGTGCAAGGTTCCTTTTTTTGTCCTACTGTATGCATGACAAATATTTTACAATTAGGGAGTTTTATCTGCAGTATGAACAGATGATCAGTCATTGTTCAGAAGCACAAAGGGGCATACGTCACACTCATATACTTTCCATTTTAAACCCACATTCCTGTTTTACTGCAATTTTATCTTTTATCTCAGCTAGCAGTTGTGCCTTTTTGTTATTCCTTGCTCTCATAATGCATTGAGTGTATGATCCTCAGACTAATTCCAAGGAAAAAAAGTCTAAAAGTGGCTTTATGCACAATGGAGTTTGCAGTAAATAAGCCCCTGTGGGACAAACTATTACACAGTACATGAGAATTACCATGCAGCTCTCATTAAGAGTAACACATGTTGCACGCCTAAATGACACAATTTGCTAACTTACTCACATAGGTAAAGCTGCGAACACACTTCACTGGCACTATCTTGGCCATTTTTTGTATGGACAATAGCACCTTGTGATTTTCTTTAATTTTTTAATCTATATTTTTATAATGATTGTTACTTGGAAGAATTCATACCGTTATATTTTTTTTTCAGCTGTACATATTTTCACAGTAACATTTAACTGAGTGAAACCTAAAAAAAAGCACTATTTACAAAAGTAACTGCCGGTTATTATTAATCATGAGTACTACAATAAGTACAAAATCTTTGTTAAACTGCAGTAAATCTAGGGGGGCTTAACAATTAATTTTAGAATTTTAGGATACTAAAAAATGTTAAGGATAATAAAATTTACTGAAATGTTATTTTTGTTAGGTGTTAATAGAACTGTATAACAATTTTATTTTGTTAGAACTCTTGACGCGAACTTGAAACATTAGGAGCAAAGCCATTCAGAGCTATTCATCCTCTCTGCAGTTTTCATATCAATCATTTTGCTAGCACTGAGCTTTTTTAATAGATTTCTAAAGATTTTTTAAGAAAAATGGCAGATATTTAGCATTATCTATCAAGCTATAATTCCTCTCTATTAATCATAGCATTGGGGCAAAAAGGAGACACAAATCAAGTTATAACAGATATTACTTGCATTTCGTTCCTAAACAGTAATATTTCACCATTGTATTTATCATCTACTTGACAACTGTTTAATCTTTCTTTTTGTCTTTTGTTTTCATTTTCGGTTGGTTGGTTTGGGGTTTTTTAAGAAAAAAAATAGATCTTATGCTTTGCAACAAATACTAAGTTTTTACATATCAGGGACAAAGGCATTAGAAGACGAGTTAATAAAATTGCCCCTTGGCTGATAAAATGTATCTATTGAAAAAAACCACATAGAACAAATACAGGTCAGTGTCTCTAGCCTCGTCCTGTAAATGAGAACTTTGTTACAAACTGTACTGATTCTTACGTTTGTTTAAAGCTCAAGAAAATTGAAATGGATAGCTACTTAACAGAAGGGAGAGAAGGTTCAGCAACAGCTACCAGAAAAGTTTAGCAGGTGCTTCAGAAGCTTTACAAGTCTCCTGGAGAGAAGAAAGGAGGGATACAAACATAAAAGGAGAAGAAGGGCAGCAGGTAGAAATGTTTGCTCATTGAATCATGACCCACAGCCATTGAGAAGGGGGTGTGAAGTCTATGAATGACAGCAAAGGCAAAAAATTTGCCTTACAGACATATCATCTGTTACATCCAGATTGATTTACATTTCTATTTTGGTCTGTCCTACAAAGTATTTTTTTTGCAGGCTTTGTAAAGGTGACTGGAATTTCATCATATGTTTGTAAATATGATCAGCCAAATGGCTTAAGATACAGAAAAGGGACGTGACACGCTCGTTAGTCAAGGACTGTATAGAAATGTGCAATCTTAATGCATGCATATGCCTTTTTTATACAGACACAACTTCCTCACTTTTACAAGCAATCAAAATCACAATTTTTACTCAAAGATACTTCAGACAGGTCAGATGAAGTGCCAGCTGAGTCCATGGGTTTGGTACAAATTCTCCATGCCCCCAAAGGAAATGAACAAATGAGCCTCTGTCTTTCTTCAGATGGAAACTGGAGCTTTTAAACTATCTGAATATACAAATAACACACATGCGTCTCAACAGAATCACTTGAGAAGATTCCTAACATCAAGTGGCTAGTAACAATATTTGCTTCAGCTGCCAAAATATACACATACCTTCATGAACTAATAAATTTACATATACACGTGTGCACTTGTATGTATCTAGATGCACGTAGACACATGCTGTAAGCAAAAGGATAATTACTGCGACTTCCTACACCTTTATTTTATTAGTATCAACTTTTTTTTAAAGAAAATCATTAACAAAGGCAACCACTTATACAATGCCTATTGGCACATACAAAGAATTAAAGATATTTCCGAGTCCCACCTACCTCAGTAGCAAACTGCTGCAGTCCACCAATATTAATCGGTCCCTCCTCAGTGGCATACAAATTGCAGCCACCAACACAGAGATCTGATGTTGGACACACCATTCCGCATGTCAGGCCAAGTGGATTGTCAGAAAGAATTATTTTGGCAGCTCCATAGTAGTTCTGAAGGAAATAGAAAAAATAAAAATAATTTTAAAAGAGAGTGAGAGAGAGACAGTCACATACCAATGAAGCAAAAATTCAATAATTCAATAGAAAATGCAAAATACTTTTTCTTTAACTGGCTGGTAGAATAATATATGAATATATTAAATAACACTGACATTATTTAAATGTACCAACGTGTTATATAGCATTATGTCAAAGACACCGGAGACAAAGTCAACAAAATCGTTGATTATGGAAAGATAAAGAACTTTTCTGTTAAGCTTGTAAAAAAAAGCATCTTCAGTCTGAGATGGTTGTAGGATTTTTAGTAGCTTAACAAACCTATGTTCAAAACCTCCCATGCCTGCATTACCTACCTGTAAATAGAGAAACTATTTCTAGGTCAATTGGGCAGTAGCTGAGTTGAAACCCTTGTTGCATGTCTGACCAGAAAGTGCCAGTTATATTATCAGTTCCTTGTGACACAGGGAATGAAAAGCTTATTTTACACATCTGTGCACACCAACTCTGCGGATACACCTGTCCTTCACACCAGATCAATAGTGCCAATTGTCTCACACCCACGATGAAAAGAGAAGGTTTCCTCTGTAGCTACCTGTAGATAATGCACTACTGAATTCTTTTTTGAACTCTTTTTCCTCAACCACATACAGATCAGGGCAAACAGTTTCCAGATTCCCTAAGTAGCAAACTCAGGAACTGATTAATGAAGTTATGTACCATTCACAACTTCAGATTCTCAATATTCAGCGCACATCCTCAGAAAAGGAACAGTTTCCTGATACGTGATAGCTGGCAAATTTTCTTTCCATAACAAGAATCTAAAGAATGGACATTAGCAAGCTCCCAGGTGCCTGATGATGTGAGAAAACAACCCCTGGTTGTGGTTTTTAGACTGGATAATTCTCTTAAGAGGAAGCATCAGAGGACATGCCAGGAATTAACTGAAGTATCATTTAGAGGTGCAAAACTACTGATGACAGTCCTGCATTTACATTAATGATATTATGGTGTAATTAAAGCAAACCGTTTACATTCAATCTTCTCCTCTGTTAAATTAAGTTTACTTAATTCTAGTTCTTTCCTCATTTTACCACTCCTCCCACCCACTCTTAAAGCCCCACTACAGAAAGTCCATTAAGACAGCTTAACACTAGAGTTTTCTTTAAGGATCAGAAGACAATACAGCACCCCTTAAAAGTAGCCCACGGCTGAGGTTCCACAAAAGTTTCGTCAGTAAGAAATTTACACTGGGATCTCATTCCAGCTTTCTCCAAACTAGCCATACCTGAGGGATTAAAAAACAGCCTCTCCTTCCTCTCCCACCACCTCTTCCACATCCCAGTCTTCAATAATCATCCCAAAGATGAAACTGTTTTGTTATAACACATGTATTTACACCTCTGTCCAGCTGACTCAGAGCTGCCAGAAGACATCGCATTCAAATGACACGAAGTACTCTGTCAAGAGCAGACTCTATGCAATGCCTGTGCCTTACTGTCTGTCAAGTAGGCTAATGCACACCGAGCAGTTTATTCAAAGCGAATGCTATGCCACGCAGACCAAGAATCCAGTTATGAATAAAAAGAGCACTGTCAAAATCTGACAATATAACCAACAATAGGTAACAAGACATTGGTTTGAGAGGTTCAACTTCACTAAAGGCATATTAAAAGACTGAGCATACAACTCTTGAAGTTAAACCCGATGCTATAGGCACAGCTAGAGATTCCCAAGAGAATGCCGATGTTTATGAAATGTATTTGTAGATGCAACTGGACTATTTGCTTACAGATGCTGGTCTACTGCACAGTGTGAGCCCCTGTCCATCACCTGGAAACACAAACCAGCTACCTAAGTGTACTTCTGTAGGATTTTCTTAGACTCCATTGAAATTCTAATCCTGGCTTAACAGGCAATCCCTTTACACAACTGTTCTGGGAGAATTTTCAATCATTTTCCCTGTGGTGACTGGTAAGCCATCTTATCATCCCCAATTCTCATCTACTCCAATGTAAAGGAGTATTAGTTAAACCAAAATTGTACAGATTAGCCAATATTTTTGCTCTTCCAGATGAATGATATTGTCTTGATGCCAGAGATTGCTAGAGCTGCTAAAAACAGCTAGTAAAGACAGTGTAAGCTCAATTCAGCAGCAAAACACAGAAGTCCAGTTGCATTGGAGATGTCCCTGGCACATAACCATGCAGACAGCAGAGGTGACAGTCAATGCAGGAGACCCACATCTTTCTGAAGCAGCACCCAGAGACCAACCTAGATACCCTACAGCACCTAAAGTGGCCCTAGATGTCCATTCCTCAAGCAATTACATCTAGCCATTCCGTTTTTCCACTCTAAAGGAATAATTACAAACTAGCAGTGGAGATTTTTTCTCACTAACTCCAAGACAAAAATGGTTTTCAAATAATTGGAGTTTGGTTTGATATTTCACTGCATATGAGGGTTAGATTTTCCCTTCCTGTGTTGTCCAGGATTATTACTTTTATTATATTCACCTTTGGTTCAGTGGAAACAATTACAAGACGTATTTCCCTTTAAGTAAGTTCATTAAGGATTTTTTATATTTTTAGGCTTTGTAATTAAAATCAATATATGAACCTAGTTATTATGCTTAGAATACAAAGCTGTTAAATATTCCAAATTTTATTATGTATCTATATTCTCACACTTGAGCTGTGCCACTGCAGGCAACTGGCACATTTTAATTGTTTTTCAAGTTCAAACCAAACTTTGAGCTACAGAAAGACAGGGTTTATTAAATTAGCAAGTGAATTCAGAGAGATGGAACTAGGGATCATTGTGGGTACAGGAATGATGTCACGAGGGGCTTCGAGGGGACACGAAGGGAAATCTGTCTCAGAACAACATGCCAGAGTTGAGTAAGAAAGAGGCTGAGACTGAAGTCCTACAGGAGGCAAGCCCAGCTGCTGCTGGACTTTTAATTTGAGGGAAACATGGTGGAATATACGAAGGTGGGGTCTTGATTTGGGAAGTTTTGAGATGTTGCTACCACCACCATGAGTTGCTACCGCTATCACTAGTAATGGTAGCATCTGAGAAAGAAGGAACCATGTCCTCTTCAAATGAGAGTACCAGATGATATATAATACATGTTACCATGATAAATATTAAGACATTAGATAAGCTGTATCAAGGAAAAAAGATATATATATATCTTCTAGTCTTAACATCTGAAATAAATTTTAATGATAAATTAAAAGACCATCACACCTGAAGTTCAAAGTGTTCCACTTATCTTTGGGAGCACTGCTGCGGAAGTGTGCTCCAACCGTGCTAAAGTGGACACCTCTAAAGATGAAAGGGACGTAAAGGTTCAGCGCTGACTTCATTTTCCTGTCTGCCAA